>CAUYRT010049009.1:0-117665 GCA_963574885.1 Lepilemur ruficaudatus
CCTGGCCGGGGCCCCCCAAAAGGCCGCAGGTCCGCGGGCCCCCCGGGGTAGCCTGAAGTCTGCTCGGGCCTTTTGTGGGGCTTTTTTTTTTTTTTTTTTTTTTTTTTTACCTTTAGAGTGGTTTAAAAATTGGGGCATTTCACATAGAAATCAGAATTTCTGGCTTCCCTTAGGCATTTGGGAGTGCTGGCAAAATGGGGCCACTATTGCTGCATGACAGCAATACCTCTGTGTCCTTATATGGGGCCACGCCAGTCCCCACCCCTATGGACTAGTGCCCAGCCCACACCACACACCCTCACCATCTGCCTGTGAGGGACCTCACTGACCTAGCTCCGTCTGCAGCCTGGGCTCCATTTTAGGGCCCAAGAGGCTTAGCCTCACTCTTGTCTCTTAGCTTTGCTTAGAGTTGGGGTCATCTCTGGCAGAGTCACTGGGCCAAAGGGTGAGTGAACGACCACAGCAGGAGTGAGGAGCCTCACACCCTCTCGGTTCCCCTCCTGAGTGCTTTCTCCCTCGGAAGAAACCCAGCTCAAACTGGCTTAGCAGCAAAGGGAATTCCCTGGGCTGCGTATTTGGGATGGCTGAGCGTGGGTCTTGCTCCAGGTATGGCTGGATCCAGGAGGCCCAATGTCCTCAGGCCTCTCAGCTGCACCCAGGCCTCTTGACTCCACATCTCTGCATACTGACCTCATTCTTTCTCCCGTTTGGTGGGAAAGGTGGCTGTCAGCAGCCCCAAGCCTATATCCACAGGGTCATGATCTCTAAGACAGAGACACTTTCCCATCTCAAATCTCATGGAAGGCTCTACTTGGCCCATCTTGAGTCACACACTCACTCCTGTGGACCATATTGGCAAGGAGCCTGCGACTGGCATTCCCTCCACAGGCAGCAGTGGGACTGGGGAGGTCCAGGCCCCAAGTGGACAAGAGGAGCTGGGCCACAGAACCCGTGAGTGTCCGTGGTGGTGTCTGCTACGGTTCCCCTCCCATGTGGAGGTCTCTGGGACCCACAATGAAGCGTCGCCAGTGGGCCATTCTTTTTGCCTTTGGGAGGTCTGCAATTCAAAAATAATCCAAGGAAGGGGCTGCCAAGCTTTTGGCTTTTAAATTTCCCTCAAGCTGAAGGCTGGAAGCTCCATCTTGTTCATTAATCCATTGTGGCCGGGACGGAAACCACCCACTCTCCGCATGACTGTCGGTGTTTGGGAGCCTGGGTCTTGGATTTAGACCAGGGTTCAAACCCCATCCTGCCTTCCACTAGCTGTGTAACCTCAAGCAGGTGACTTAACCTCTCTGTGCCTCAGTTTCCTCCTCTTTAGAGTGGGGACAGCAGTGCCTACCTCACTGGGTTGCAGTGGGAGGAAGTGAGAGCGTGGCTGTGAAGTTCTCAGCACAGCAAGCCCAGAATGCGTTCACTGAGTGTCTGCGACGATTCTGATTATTTAATGCTTCTTATCCAAAGACTCCAGGCTCCTTCCTGAGGACGCCTGTCGCTGTTTTTCACGAGACAGCGAGGCCCGGAGCGCCATGTGCATCCAGAGGAGAGTAGATGCGGAGATATTGTTTCCCTCGGGCGTGCAGTCAGACTTCCCTTTTGAGAAACTGTGTTTTCTGGGCAAATCCACTAATCTGAAAGATCTGTGTGGTATTTCTCTCAGCAGTTAGAGGCCATTTTCTCTAGAGGTTGAAGAGTTTGAGGGTGTTTTTTCCCCTACTCTGCACTCTCTGGCATTCCGCCCCCTCCCATAACATTACTTGTTCAGTGTGGGTAGCATCATTGTTTTCACCAGTCTGTTTCGGGCCAGGAAACATGATGTCTTCTGTTTCCCTGGTCGTTTGCTTCAACCGGAAGCAGTAAACATTTCAGACCTGGATGGACTTCTGTTGTCAGCTTCCTAAAACCCTGGAGGTTTTGCCTGGGCTTGTTCAAGGACTTTCCAGCGGTTGTTTATAAGACTCTGGAGCATCTCAGCTGGGCTGGTATCACCCCACAGGTTGCAAATTGGTTCTTGGGGGGTGGGAGAGAGGGTAACACTTTTTCTGTATGAAGCACAGACATACTATGTGAGTTTCCTTGGGTTGCCATACCACAAACTCGGTAGCTTAAAACAATAGAAACTGATTCTTTATCCACACCATTCTGGAGGCCAGAAGTCCGGAATCAAGGTGCTGGCAGGGCTGTGCTCCTGCGGAAGGCTCTAAGGGAGGATCCTCCTTTGCCTCTCCCAGGTCCTGGTGGCGCCAGGCGTTCCTTGGCTTGTGGTCCCATCACTGCGGTCTCTGTGCCCATCATCACACTGCCTTCTTCTCCCTGTGTGTCTCCTCTTATAAGGACGCCAGCCATTGGATTTAGGGCCCATCCTAAATCCAGTATAGTGTCATCTTGAGATCCTTAACTAATTCCATTGCAAAGACTTATTTCCAAATAAGGTCATATTCTAAGGTTCTGGGTGGACGTGCATTTCAGGGGATGGTATTTGACCCACTGCACATGCACACAGTGTATAAAGAGATACAGGGCTTATCAGTGGTACTAAAATGCAGGCCTCCGGGGCCCACTCAACCCTGCTGAGATTCTACCTGCTGGTTACCCAGGTGGACGCTACATGGGCTTTTACCAAAGAGCCAGACCTGGTGTCCTGGAGTGCTGCATCCCAGGACAGCCACAGTCCTGACATCAGAAGGATGTGAGGGGCCCAGGGCGCCACCTGTCCTTCCTGTGAGCTCTCCTGGAGCTTGGAACCAGTGTACTGGCAGCCACGTAGGTTGTGGGACTCTGAAAGCTTCCTTTGTCTTGGAGCTGGGGCCAGGGGCTGTCACTTGGGAGAGCAGAGGAGGTGTGGTTCCTTTGTGTGATGGTGTGAGGCTCACCTGTCTCCCCAGCTCCTGTTACCCAGCCCGGCCCAACACAGCCCTGGCAGGAGGAGACAGCCCTCCCCTGCCTCAATCCAGTGCCTTCGTGCATTCACTGTGACTCTCCACGGATTTCTTTAGAACCGTGGGCGGCGGGTTCTGAAGGAACAGCCAGCTGACTCGTGGGTGCCGAGAGAGAAAGAACAGCCCCGTGGCAGGAAAACGGTTCCCGAGGGTGGGCGGGAGCTGGGACCAGGTCTGAGCTGCCGGTCCCTGCTGACGTCTGTCTCAGCCGCATTGATTCCCCAGGGGGTTCCGGGGGCCTGGGCCCAGAGAGGGCAAAGCACACCCAGGGCTCCCCCGTGGCCCAGAGGCTGCCTCTGGGACCGGTTCTTTCTCCGGAGCGCAGACCTCTGGGGCCTCTGTGGAGGGGACTCAGGCATTAGCTGCTGCTGGGGCTGCTGGGGCAGGGCCAGCACCCCCCAGGGATGTCAGAGGCGGCTGTGGCTGCCAAACATCTCTCTAGCCCTCCTCCCACTCTCCTCCCTCCAGCGCCCAACCCCACCAAGGCCTTCTGGCGGGGTCTGGGTCCCCAGAAAGGGGACCTCTGACTTAGCTTTCCGGAGCCATGATTTTCTTGAGACACTGACACCCGATGGACACACACGCTTGAATTTCATTTCTGTTTCAGGGCTTCAGAGAGCCCCGAGAGCCCAGCCATGGACGCCAGGGTCAGGGTCAGCAGCTTTCTGGGGGCCTTCCCGATGCCGAGGTTCTAGGCAGAGCACCCCACAGCTGAGGCGTGTCACCGTGGCAACTGCCCAGCACATGGAACTCTCAGGGGTCTCAGTCAGGCTGCAGAAGGGTCTTCGGTTGCTACCAGGAGGTCTTGGAGGGGATCCTTGCGCTGCCATGACCAGTCCCCATGACCTCTGACCAGCTCTCCTGAAACTCGATGGCTTTATATTTGTGTCACACGAGTCCCCACCACCACCAATACCAAATACCAAAGGGAGGTATTGGGATCTCAGACACTGTTCTGCCTCCTGCTCCATGTCCCATCTGAGCTCTGCAGTCCAAAATCTGAATGCCCGAGTCCAAAAGCGTGTCTCTCCCGTAACAGTATGTAATGAGCGCTACACTCTTTGGGTTGCCAGAAAACCAACATGAATTGCCTCGTGCAAAAATGGGAATATATGTGTCCATGTCATTGGGAAGCCCAAGAGTGAACTTCAGTTACAGCTGGATCCGGGGGCTCAAATCCCACCCAGGGTTTGGCCCTTCGCATTGGCTCACTCTCTGCACGTCTCGGTGCAGGTTACTCTTTGTGTGGCCCACACCCTGGCAGCTGGACAGTACCCCTCAAAGAGTTTCTTCCTCCAATTCCAGCAGAGGTTCTGGGTGGGCGCTGACTGGCTGGCCTGGCACACACGTCCACCTCTGAGGCCCACCTGGAACTTGGGGGAGGGGTGCCAGCCACACCGTCTGGATGGAGGCGGGAGAGGAAGGGTCTGGAAGCCTGCAGCCAGGGCTCCGGATTACCTGCCCGCCTGCCTGGCACCCTCACTGATGCAGGAAACTGCAACCTGCCCTCTGACAGCTCCCTCCGGCTGCCGGAGCTCACTGGGGCCTGCACGGGGCAGACTGGCCGTGCCGGGGCTCACCCCTGGAGCCGCCCCCACCGATGGTGAGCGGGTGCTGACAGATACCCCAGCTTCCCCGCCCTCGGGTGGTTCCACCGAGCCCTGTGCCACCCTCTCTCGCAGAGGTCCCAGACAGCGCTGAGCGCGGGTGCCTACTGCACCGACCTGCTCACTAATGCGCCTTCCCTTCCCTGTCCCTGCCAGCGTGTCCCGGGGTCGCCGCCCACACAAACCACTTGCTCCCACAGCCTTGTCTCGGGTCCTCCTTCTGGGAACCCAGCTTAAGACGGGGCTGTAACTAGAAGGGGCTGGATGTTGGGCAGGCAGCGGTGACAGCTGGCAGTGACAAGTTACACCAAAACTCCACAGGGCCACAGAGAGGACTCATGTTCTCAGCGTGTTGAAGTGACTCACCAGGGCCCCCAGCGTGCCGTGACGGGCCGTCTTCCGGTGATGCTGTGCTGCCCTCAGGCCCGGAACCCCCCACGCTGGTGCACAGCACTGTCACTCCCGACTCAGCTGCCAGCACACAGAGGACAGAGATGTCCCCTCAGAGGCCAAGGCTGATAGACCAAGGGTCATTTTAGGACAATTGTCATTGGGGCCACTGCCTCAGACCCTCTGGGAGTGCTCCCTGTAGATTCCAGGACTGCCTGCCCCCAAGACTCTGACTCATTTGGTCTGGGATGGAGCCCAGAGCCTGTATTTATAGAGCACTCCCGGGGCACACACTCGGACCTGCACCCGGGCTCGGGAACTGCTCCCTGGAACACGCCACAGTGACCCCCAGGTGCCTGGCCTTGCAGCTCCTCTCGAGAGGCAGGGCCTGTTTCCCTCCCCGAGTTTGAGCTGGCCTGGTGACTTGCTTTATCTGATAGAACGTGCTGGAAGTGAGTTCACACTAATCCTGACCCAAAACCTCGCATGCTTCCCTCTCGGGATTTGTCTCCATCTTGACCTTAAGCCTGAGCTTGCGTCCTGGGGGCCGAGACAGCACGTGGAGCCGCGCTACTTCATCAGGTACGTTGCTGTCACCGCCGCAGCCCAGCTGAAACCACTGGTCCGAGCCCAGAGCAGCCAAACCACCAGCTGACCCGAGAATCATGAGAAATATTTTTCAGAAGCGGTAACTACTAGTTCTGAGCTACTTCTCGGAGTGGGGTGTGCACAGCAATAGAGAGCGAACAGCTGGACCGCGTTCTGGGGGTACGGTCCGAGAACCTGCAGACGCTGGCAGCCCCTCTCCCACCTCTCCTCCCCAGAAAGCCACTAAGCACAGCGACACATATGGGGGCTCTTCAGGCACTTCCTGAAGACCCTTCATGGGCCCCAAGTGACCAACTCTGATACTCACAGGCTTGCTGGACCATCACTACTTGGCTGTGGCTGCCTTTTGCGAGCATCCCCTGGGGCTGCCGCGCTCTCGCTGTCTCTCCTTTAGAGAAACCAGAAGTCTGGAGATTCTGTTCATCTCCTGACTTTGAAATGTGGGTAACTAATTTAAACTCTATACAAATGCCATGAGGGCTGACTAAACCCCTGCCCTTCCAAGTAGGGTCTGGGGACCTGAAGCGTTAGCATCTCCAGGGAGCTCGTTATAAACGCAGACCTCTGGCCCTGCCCCAGGCCAAAGCCTGCAAGCGAGCATCTCCAAGCGACGTGTGCGCACGTCCCGGTCTGAGAAACGCTGCACAAAACCAACACTCCGGGGAGCTGCGCTCAGCCCCAGGCTGTTTATAACCTGGCTCGGGTTAAGGATCCCCAGCTGTGACGGCTACGATTTGGAATTTGGACACCACCTGGTGGCTCCTTTTAATATATCAATTTATTCAAGTGATAGAAAAAATTTCTCGGCAGCAGGACAACAAAATAGGTCTGTAAACATGACTTCGCCCCGTCCCTTCTTCTACGGAGCTTCCTATGGCAGGAAACACGATTCTTGTTGGTAAATCCAGTGATGAGGTCTGTCGAAAAAGAGTCCTGGGGCGTGGCTGGGAAGGCAGAGATTCGTCCCTTCAACCCACCCCGTCCAGGGGGGCTGGCGGGATCTGCTACTTTGTCATGATTCGATCACTGAGTTGGGTTTGCTAGCGGCCCCTTCCCCAGGAGGCCGGAGACTCTTTGGCAGCAGAGCAGGCCCTCTGGGGGGCCCGGGCCCCCCGAACAGCAGACACAGGCAGGAGGGAAGGAGGCAGAGTCTCTCCAGGGAGCACCGCTGGGGTGGCAGGGCCAGGTGAGGACTGAGGCACGGTTGCATCAGAAGCTTAGCTGCAGCGCCGGGGGCCGAGGTCACCCGGACGGTCCCCACCAGTGGCCTCGGAATCCCCTCTGCAGAAGCTGGGCCTGTGCAAATGGGCCTAAGGGACAGGGCATCCTGGGCAGCCTGAGGCTTCAGTCCTTGAAGGGGTTGCAGGAGCTCCCTGGCTGCTCCTTCTCCGCGGCCAGGAGCTCCCCGTTCATCTCGCGCAGAGGGTGGTACACGTAGTCCCCATCCAGGTGCCGCAGCCTCTCCGCTCGGGAGCCCAGCAGCAAGGCCACGTTGGCTGCGGTGCTGACCAGCAAGAGGAACAGCAGGGCCAGGGTGAGCGCCAGCCAGGCGGTCCTGAGGACAGAGGGAGGCTCAAGCTGGGGTCACCAGGTGACTCGGGGCTGGAGGAGTGCTGGGGAGGCTCCCCCTCAGCAGAGGGCACCAAGCTGCGGGCTTCCCCGGGAAGGCTGATGAGCAAAATGGGCGGGTGCGGACGGGGCCACTCTTGAGCTCTGTGCAGAGAGCAGCAGGGACAGTCGTGGTGCAGGACGCAGGCCAGTGCTGCCGCCTCTCCGGGTATCTCAAGAGAGGCCAGACATCTTTTTCTGTGACTGTTACTGATTTTCAGATGTTGCTAATACATTTTAAATTTTAAAAAACTGCACCGGCCAAATAAAACACAGCTGGGGACCTCACCTGAGCTCCAGGGGGTACTGACGACAGAGGGCGGGGGGTCCCCGTTCCTCCAAGACAGGGAGCTGGCTGGGGGCAAGGGCAAGGTATTTTGATGACTTTTTGCCTGTATGAATCTTGTGCAGAAGCCCCAGTGCAAAACAGCTGCAGTGGCTGCCCGGGGCGGGGCCAGGCCCGCCGGCCCCACATCCCCAGCTCTCCTTTCCTGGCTGGCGCTTCCGCGGCGGGCCCCAGATGTCCCCTTTGTTCCTGCCCTGGCACGTTTGTAAGCTGAGTGCTTCACAGTGCTTTCTCCAGGGTGGTCTTGAGCCTTCAGGGTCTCAGCCCAGACTCACCTGGGCAGATCTCCGGGGGAGCCTGGGCCCTGCACTTCTGAGGAGCTCCCAGGGGCTCCCTCTAGGACGATGCCTGGAGCTTTCCCCCTGCGCCCACACTAGTGCCCACTGCAGAGCCCAGGCTGGGCCCAGGCCCCCAGGACTGTGCTATCGGGGCTGAGAACCATCAGGAAGAGGTTCTCAAAGTGGGATCCCCGGACCGGCAGCATCAGCCTCACCCAGGATGGCGCTGGAAATGCAGATTCTGAACCTCTGGGGATGGGCCCAGGGATCTCTTTTAACAAGCCCTGGCGGGGGAGGGGAGACTAAGTTTGAGACCCACCACCTTAGAAAACGGAAAGAAAGGCACCAACACAAAGCCCAAGCACATGGGGTGCCTGAGAATAAGGACAGCAGCTCAGGTCTGTGCTGTGCTCAGCAGCCGAGGAAACCCAGCGTGAGATGTCACCAGGCCAGGGACAAGCAGCCCTCGGCTTCCCCGGATGCACACTGGGCACTGGCCTGGGGCTCTTCTCATCATCCACCTGGACCGTCCGGTGTCTGTCAGCATCGGCTGTGACTGTCTCCCTGCTTACACTGGAGACACCACCTGGGTGTCCCTGCTCAGTCCCTGGGCAGAGGCCAAGCCTCGTGGGGAGGGGGAAGGGGTTCTTCTGACCTTTGCCCCCAGCTCCTGTTAAGCACATACCTGGTGAACAAGGACGCTTCCCCTCCCTCGAACGACTGGAGACACTGCTTCACTGTAAGGCACCAGAGAGAGGCTGACGGGGCTGGAGGAGAAGGGTCTGCCCTCTCCTGTCCCCAGAGGTCCTGGGAGGGGCCTGTACCTGGAGAGACGCTGCAGTTGCCAGTCTGGGGGTCGCAGGGACACTGGTGCTCACACTCGCAAGGCTGCTGGCAGCCTGGCCCATGCCAGCCCAGGGGACACTCTGCAGAGAGGAGATGAGAGGACAGAGGTCGGAGCCTTTCCTGGCGGGACAGGATGGCTCCTGGGCACCTGCAGCGTCGGGCTAGAGGGGAAGCACCCCCAGCGCCCCCCAGGCCAGCCCCTGATGCGACCTTATTTGGAAACAGGGTCCTTGCAGATGGAGTTAAGTTTGGATCTGAAAAAGACGTCATCCTAGATTTCAGGTGGGCCCCAAGGCCATTGCTGGGGGTCCTTACAGGAGATGGCAGAGGGAGACCAGACACACCCAGGGATGGACAAGGCCACGGGACATGAGGCAGAGATGGAGTGACATGGCCCCAAGCCAAGGAACACCAGAGCCACCAAGAGCTGGGAGAGGGAGGGCAGGGCCCTCCTGAACCTTTCCAAGAACGTGGCCCTGCTGCCACGGTGATTTCTGACACAGCCTCAGAACTTGAGCGTGAATCCCTGTCGTTTTAGCCACCAGGGTGCAGAATGTGCTGCAGCCATAGGAAGGTCACGCAGCGGTTCACACGTGAGGCGAGGGCAGGACACAAGCAACATCCAGACCAGACTTGGAGAGAAAGGCAGAGGAGCTGCTCGGGGCCGCCACGACCACCCGCTGCCCATCCTGGGGGCGGCCTGGCCGCTGGCACCTTCGCTGCAGTTGGTCCCCATCCGTCCAGCTTCGCAGCGGCAGCCGCCTGCCAAGACAAGATGCAGAAGCCTGGTAACGGCCCAGGTGAGGGCCAGGGGCCGGGTCAGAGCCGCCTCCCCGGAGCCCCACTCACTTTCCGTGCACAGCCCGTGCCCGCTGCAGTTGGAGGGGCCGCAGTCCAGCTCGCCGCAGCCGGCGCCCCGCCAGAAGGCCCCCGTGCACTGGCAGCGCCCCTGCACGCAGATCCCGTGGCCGTGGCAGTCAGGTGGCTGGCAGCGGGGCTCATGCACACACACCACGGTGGACACGTGGCGGGGACAGCGCCACATGTTGTCCTGGCTGCAGGGGAAGCGGGGTGTGAGAGGCCAGCCCAGCCGGCCCTCGTGGCTGCCGCTCCGCATTCCCACCTCCCCAGCCTTTTATGGGCCCCCTGCCCCACCCACGCCTCCCGCTCCTCCGCCTTTGCGCACAGCGCCCTCTGCCCAGAGGCTCTCCCACCCGCCTTATCCTCGGGGAGGTCTTTCCTGACCAGCTGACCCGGTTCCTAGGCGTGGGTGCTCCTGGCATTCTGACAGGGAGGGATCCCAGCCCTTCCTGCCCCCTCTCGGACCCCAGGCCCTGGCACACGGCTGGTCCTCACTAACGGCTGAATGGGACACGTGGGGCAGGCCTGGACGGCGGCCCTTTGGAAGGAGGGCTCTGATGTGCTTACCAGTGATCCGACGGGTAACTGGCCAAGGTCCCATTGAGCACGAAGGTGGCGGAGCCGCCTCCGTCCAGGTTGATGGCGTTGACCACGTCCTGTTTCAGCAGGAACTCAGCCATCTCCCACAGGTTAATGCTGCGGCACAGCAGTGGCGCAGCTCAGCGGCCGCCACTGTTTCTGGTCTAACTCTTCTTAATTCCAACAGTGGACAGTGTCACACCCACTGTGGCAGGCAAGTTTCTAAGTGGCCCCCACACATGCCCTGTCCTAACCCCACCACCTGTGAATATGCATGATCACGCCCATGACTGTGCTGTCATATGACACACGTGTCCTTAAGGGAGGGCAAGTGGCCTGGAACATCCGGGTGGGCTCATCAGAATCAAGGAGCCCTTAAAGGTGGGGACTTCTCTGGCTGGTGGCAGAAGAGGAAATGAGGGGGGTGCAACACACCCCGCTGGCAGCCAGCAAGGAGATGAAGACCTCAGCCCCACAAGGAGGGAATTGGGCTCTGCCAACAGCGCAACGAGCTTGGGAGAGGCCTCTTTCCCAGACGTCCCAGATAAGAGCCCCGCCTAACCAACGTCTTCATCTTGTCCCTGGGATCCCCAGAACGTGGGGCACTCCCAGTCCAGTGTTCCTGGAAATGTAACCTGCAGAACTGTGATCTGACAAATGGGTTTGAAGCTGCTAAGTTTGTGCAAACCGGTTTTGCAGTGATAGCCAGCTAACACGCCCTCTCGCCCCGGCTCCCATGACTCACCCGCGCTGCTCCGTCTGGCCGTCTGCGTGGAAAAGCACCAGCTGCCCCTTCCGGTCGTGGCCCACGGCCGTCCTGGCCGATATCACGTTCACAAACTTGCTAAAGGAACCTGAAGGGGAGGCGGCCTGGCTGACCACCCTCTTGAGGCCTCCTGGCTCCTCCTCCTACATGTCAAACGCCACTCTCTGCCCAGCCACGCTGCGTCTCCCTGTCTGCCCCTCTGCCAGCCCCAGCCAGGGCGCTTCCTACACCCTAAACCTAGCGACGATGATGTCAGCTTCCAGTTGAGAAGCCTCCAGTGGCAGATCCAAAGGCCTGCCATGAGCTCCCAGCGGCTCCTCCTGTCTCACCTCTGGCTCCCAGCCCCTGCAGCCACTTTCTGCCTTGGGGCCTTTGCACTTTCTGCTCCCTGTGGCTGGGAGCCGCCTCCTCCCTAGCACTGTCCACGGCTTGCTCCTTCTGATCTAAGAGCTCCTCCTCTAAGAGGCCTCCTGACTGCCTGCTCAAAAAGAGCCAGTGCCACATCAGGGCCACAGCGTCCCTTCCTTGCCCCAGTACTTGGCATCCCAGTGGTCCTCAACCCAGAGCATCTGTCAGCATCACAGAGAGGGCTCCTGGGCCTCACCTTCCGGGATTCGGATTCCATGGGTCTGCGGCAGGCAGGGCATTCATAACAAGCTGCTGGGTGATGCTGGTGCACGGACACCCTAGCAGTACTTCTCTATTCCCACGCCCACCGCTCCTGCCCCTATCTGGCCCCTTTCCCCCAACTTCATTGTTCTTTCTTAGTGCTTACGAATTCTTCTCAGCATGTCATATAGCTATTTTCTTATTCCATATAAGACTGTCTTAATCCCCAGTACCCAGAATAGTGCTGGGTACAAAGTAGCTGCTCAATGAATACTTGTCCAAAGACTTAAGAATAGCAGCCCCAGACACACTGTTTCTGGTTCTCGTGAGGGCTGTTGCCACTGGCCTCCCCTGCGCCACACCTGTCTCCTGCGTCTTATCGCACTCGGTGGCCTGGCTCTCGTTGATGTAGACGCTTCCATTGCGGATCAGCCACACGACCCCACTCAGTAGCTGCACAAATGGGTTCTCAGTGTCCAGCACCTCTTCCTCGGACAGGTACCTGGACCCAGGGAAGGTGCGAGGCTCACTCACCAGCAGGAGCGGCTGTGGGCAGTGGGGCTCCCTGTTCCCCCACCCCCCCAGCCCACTGCCCCATTCTCCTCCTGGACCTGAGTGTGGCTGTGGGGCTCTGCAGCTCCTGGAATCTCTCCAGACAGCGCTCTGACAATACCCACCAGGCACCTCTGTAAACAGCCTACAACCATTCCAAACAGATTTCACACCCATCCGTGGCCCTCATCTCCAGGCCGTCTAACACCACCCTCTTAATGGGCCTCCTTGCTTCTACTCTAGTCTCCCTAACCTAATACTCATGCAGGATCAGAGCAAGCTTCTAAATAGTCAAATAACTTAAAATAACCCAAATCATCAGTCCTGTTATCCTCTGACGCCCTGCTCTTTTCTCCAGTCCCTGACACGCACCAACCCCCCTGCACCTCTGAGCTTTTTCGCTTGCTGTTCCTTCTGGCTGGAATGCTCTTCCCCCAGTTCTGACCTTGGCTGACAAGTCTCAACTCAAAGGTCACCTTCTCAGAAAGGCCTGTTCCTGATCACCCTCCCTAAAGTCAACACTGTATTTACAATCTGTCGACCCTGTTCATTGCTTTGCTGCACGTATGCAAGCTGAGTTCTCTTATTATCTACCTGGCTTTTATCTATTTTTCCTAGTAAGGGGGCGGAAGTCCATTAAGGCAAAGGCTGTGTGTGTTCACTGCCATCTCCCCAGGGCACAGCACATTGCCCGAAACAAAGCAAGCACTAAAGGATACGGGATGATGAATAAACTCTGCAAGGAAGATATTACTATGCCCATTCTGCAGATGAGGAAACGGAGGCTTAGCTTGGTGAAGTGATCTGAACACCAGATCTCAGTCCCTCTGCCCTTGACAGCCACGGGGCTCCCCGCCTCCTCACCCAGTGACCAGGGTCCCGTCGCGGCGGATCCCGAACTGCGCGTTCTGCAGCCCCCCGGAGCTGCTCACCAGCCGCCCGTCGCTCACCACGTTCCCCAGGCACTCGCCAGTGCTCATGCGGAAGAAGCCGCCGTTCTGGGCGGCGCGGCAGCCGGCCGCCCGCGCCGTCTCCTCCACGGTGGCTCTGCGCTTCGCCGCGCAGCCGCCGGGCCCGCCGGGTTCCAGCACCGAGAAGGCGCGCAGGGGCGCAACGACCCGCGTCAGGTGGCCGGCCACCGGGCGGTCCCCGAAGTGCGACACGAAGGTGCGCACGGCCAGGCCGCCGGCGCCGGGGGTCCCGGGGGGCGGCGGCCAGCTCTCGTGCTCGCGGCCGCCGCTGTGCACCCGCGTGCAGTCCCGGGGGGCGCGCGCGCGTGCGCGGGGATACGGCAGCAGCAAGTCGTCGTCTCTCGAGGCCCTGTGGGGCGGGGGTCCGTGAGCGCGGAGGGCCGAGGCCGGGAGTGCCGAGCGCAGGGGCCCCCTCCCCCGAGCAGGGCTCGCCGCCGGAGCCGCACTCACCCCGCGCCGAGGCTGGCAGACGCCTCCCGGAGGAAGCCGAGCAGCGCGAGCAGGAAGAGACGCCGGCGACCCGTGGAGGCCGCCATGTTGCTCCCGGGGCTGCGGTCACGTGGGCTCGGCCCACATGATTCGAGGCCGGCTGGCGGAGGCTCTCCGCTCTGGACGGCCCGCGCCCCTTGCGGGTATCGCGAGCGCCCTCCTCAGGTTTGCTGCGTCTGGGCGCGGCGACTAACTTTTTATCTTGAGGTGATTCAAACCTACGGAAGGTTGCAGGGATGGCGTGAAGAATTCCCGTGTACCTTTTCCTCGCATCTGCCGGTCGTTGAGGTCTGCCCCATTGACTGTCGTTGGTACTTTATTCACACACATTTTTTTCAGAACCAATTGCAACCAAGCTGCAGACCTGCTCCTTTACGCGAGTACTTCACTATGTGTCGTCTAAGAACAAGGGCGTTGTCTTAACCACAGGAGGCATAAAATTAGGACGTTTCCCACTGATACAGTTCTATTTATCTAATCCACAGTTCACATTCAAATTTTGTCAGTTGTCCCTGAGGACTGAACTCTGATCTTTTTCTTGGCCCCCCAAAAATTCTTTTCTAAGAGGGGCCTGGTGAGTCATGCCTACAAATGATAAAATCTCAGTAAACAGGGTTTTATGATGGGGTTTCGTTCCTGACCTGATTCTGGTACAGCATCACGTGAAGGATAGAAGACCCTTATCTTAACTCAAGCATTTCTTTCCTCTGATTCCTGGTATGTGGACAAAGCCTAAAATTGGACTTTTCCAACCAATTTTCAACTAACGAATCCCTGAATCCACCTATGGCTTGTAAGCCTCCACACCCCCCCCCCCCGCCCACTCCCTCTTTGGGATGTCTTGCCTTAATCCCTAAACCCACCTATGACCTGTAAACCCCCACTTTGAGATGTCCCACCTTTTCGAGCCAAACCAATGTATGCCTTCCATGTGTTGATTTATGACTTTACCTGTAATCCCTGTCTCCCTAAAACGTATAAAACCAAACTGTAACCCAGCCACAGTGAGTCCACTTGCTCAAGGCTTCTTCGGGGTGGCTCTAGGTCATGGTCCTCAAATCGGGCTCAGAATAAACGTCCTTAAATTATTTTACAGAGTTTGTCTTCTTTTCCATTGACATCCCTGTAATGTCCTTTATAGCTATTCCCTCCCTCACCCCTCTCCCCCAGTCCAGGATTTGCATTTAGTTGATATGTCTCTTTGGTCTCCCTTAATCTGGAAGGCTTGCTCAGCCCTTCTTTGTCTTTCATGACCTTGACATTTTTGAAGATGACAGGCATGCCAGCTACATAATTTGTGGGACTTACGGCAAAATGAAAATGTGGGACCCCCTGCTAAAAAAGCTATTGAAAATTTCAAGATGGTGAGAGCAAAGGGTTAAAAGCAAGCTTGGGACCCTTCTGAGTGAGCCATGTAGCTGGCCCCAGGTACGAGAGCCAGCCTATTTTGTAGCATGTGCTTTAAGCTTCAAGATTATACTTCTTTTCAGGCCGCTTGTACCCTGGGCAGTGTTCAGGGTTAGGTGGTGTTTTGGTGCCAGTGCAATGCATGGGCCACCCCAGGAGCCACAGCAAATCTCCTTGGCTTGGACTGCAGGTATGGGGTCCAGGCCAGCCCATTTCTGTCCACAATCAGCCCTATTAGTGCTTGAACTCAGGCCGCTCTTAGAGCCACTTCTCCTTTGAGCCAGTGCCTGATGAGGGTCATTGTACTGGTGGCTAATGTCCCTCAAAATGCATGTCATTCCCAGAACTTCAGAATGTGTTGTCATTTAGAAATTGGATCTTTGCCGCTGTAATTAGTTGAGGTCATACTGGAATAGGGTGGGCCCTACATCCAATCTGATTGGTGTCTTGACAAGAACAAGAGAGGCCAGGTGCGGTGGCTCTCACCTGTAATCTTAGCACTCTTGGGAGGCTAAGGTGGGAGGATTTCTTGAGGCCAGGAGTTGGAGACCAGCCTGAGCAAGAGCGAGACATGTCTTTACTGAAAATAGAAAAAATTAGCTAGGCATGGTGGCACATGCGTGTAGTGTTAGCTACTCAGGTGGGAGGTAGAGGCAAGAGGATTGTTTGAGCCCAGTAGTTTGAGGCTGCAGTGAGCTGTGATGATGCCACTGCACTCTAGCCCAGGCAACAGAGTGAGACTCTGTCTCTAAAAAAAAAAGAGAGAGAGAGAAAGAGAGACAGATCCACAGAGATTGGAGTGGTGAGATTGCCAGCAACCACCAGGAACTGGGAAAAAGGTGTGGGACAGATTCTTCTCTTGAGCTTTCCAAGAGAGTGTGCCCCTGCTGACACCTTGCTTTTGGAAACTAATACAGTCAGGGACCTCAAAAGGGTCACCAAGAGCAGCTCTGACGCTTGAACTAACCACAGTTCACTTCAGTTAACCCCATTTGAAATGACTACTCCTCTCAGGGGGTTACACAACCTGGCATGACGCAAATACAGTCTTGCGGAGAGATTATGTTTTTCCGATCTCTGCCTTTGGGCTGCTAAAAATAGTCACCCAAGCCCAGACCTGCTGCCCACGTCTCTGCCTGCGGAGGTCCTCTTTTCTTTACGTCAGCTGGGAGCAGGCAGTCTCTGGTGAGTTCTGACTTTGGTCCTCTCCCTACTTTCAGGTTTCTTGCTGCTTTGCCAAGTTGTTCTAAGCACATGACAGGTGCCATGGAAATTCTCCATTTGGACCGAGCAGCTCAAACTCACAGCTCTAGCCAGAGCACTTAACAGCCTGGGCCTTTCTATTTTGCTCATGCCCACTCTTCATCTGCATTCCTTTGTTCCCTCTTATTAATGTCCTTATCTGAGTTCTGCCATCATTTGTATATGGAGCAGGGCTGAGTACCTCCTGTGTGCTCCACGCTGAGTAAACTGCTGAAGAAGACAGACTGGTGCCTGCTCTCATGGAGCTGAGATTTTCAAGGGGAGACACACAAGACACAGGCGTGGGGTGAACGTGAGGTGGAGGGGCCAGGCAGGGCTGGATCCTGCAGGGAGGGCTCCAGGGACATGAGTTTGGATTTCAGCCAAAGGGAAAGAAATAGTCACTGGAAGGTTTGTTCTTTTAAGTGTTAGGTAAATAGCAAGGGAGACTCTCTTAGGGACAAAGTGGGGGCCTTGCCTTGGGGCTGCCTTGAGCAATTGCCCCACCTGGGAAGAAGGACAGGTGCAGCCTGGTCTTGGTGCTGCCCCACCTCAATCCCACCCCAGCAACTGCCACACCTGGGAAGAAGGAACTCCTGCTAATCTGCGAAAGAGTGCAGGAAAGCCCCCAGCCACAGGCCAGGCAGCCCAGGCACAGTAGGATTTGGAAAGTGACCTAGAATAACATAGGCTAATAGATGTCATCAACTGTCCATCAGCTGGTTCCATGGTGATGTCTGACCCACGAGGAGGGCCCAATCCGGACAGTATAAAACAGGACCCCAGCTCATGATCAGAGCCCTTTTGTTACCACAGAGGGGTCTGGTCGCTGTTCTGTGGCGAATGTATCTTGCTTTTGCTCTGTAAACCTACCTTGTCCTTCCTCAATAAACTTCGATTCACACTCCCCTTGCTTTTGGGGTGTCTGGTCATTCTTCAGCCAAGAGCACAGCAAGAACCAAGAACAGACAAGATTACCGACCCGAACCCCAACATTAGTAGTTTTATTAAGAGGTAATTTACATGCCATAGACATACTGCAGACGGGGTTAGAGTTCAGTCTGTGTCCACACACGCGCCCCTGGGAGCTCGTACACGCTGCTCAGCTTTGGGGCATGCATTTCCTGAACACGCCCCTCCTGCTGCTCTTCGGCTTTTTCATGCTCTTGGCAGATTCTGGCTGAGAGCGCTAAGCTCCAACATGGTGTGGAATATAGCAAATATATTTGTATTTCCTCCACTAACCTTGAACAGGAACATTCATGCATTGGTATGAATTTATCAAGTGAGGCAAAGAATCAGTGAAATGCTTAGGCGGTGCACCTGTCTTCCTCTATCATATGATGGACCCCTTTGGTTACTACTGTTTCCTGTGTCTGCCCCCCAACTGTCACATCTTTGGGGGTAGAGACCGTGGCCATGTCCCAGCTCTACGAACAGTGTCTGGCATACAGTGTGTGCTCATGGATATTTCTGGAATTAATGGAAGGGAACACAGGCTCGTTTAGCTTGATGCACAGTAGGTCCTCAGTCTGTATTTATTGGATGAATAGAGGAGGTGTCGGGTTTCAGTCTGAAGTGTCGGTTCTTGGCCCACCCATGGCTGAAGAATGACCAGACACGCCAAAGTAAGGCAAGCCCGAAAATGAGGTTTATTGAGGAGAGAAAAACAGGATTGGAGAGCAAGAACAAGATGTAGGTTTATGGAGCGTGATACATATGCCGAGGATCATGACCCCACCCATTGTCGCAGCAAAGGGAGAGCAAAAGGAAGGTCAAAGGGTGTTGGTTATGGTCCCAGTCTTGTTTTATACTGCCTGGATTGGGACCTCCCTCGTGGTTTAGACATCGCCATGGAACCACTTTGGACAGTTGGGAGTTGCATCACTACGTAACCTGTGCTGAGTGGGACTGGGGACTCGAAACAGAGACCTGGGGGTTGTTCCAGGTTGTCCTAAAGGTCGAGAAATGAGACTCAACCCCGGGTCAATTGCGCTCTGAGTTTATTCATCTACTCACACCCTCAGGTCCCTCCCAGCTCCTGCCTGCCCTCGGGGCTTCCAGACCGCCTGAGATGTGAACCTGGGTGGCTTTACTCTGTCTTTCTTCAGCTGCCTCCTTCTCAGGATGTGACCCCCTGACCCCCGGGACCTAAGGAAGGAGGACTCAAGGGGTCTGTTCAGCTTCGGGGCAGCAGGTGTGGAACCGTCATCTCAGTGGCTGCTTGGTGGTGACGGTGTGGATGGTCTCGGCGCTCCGTTTGCTGGAGGGTATTGTGCCAGGACATAGAGGAAGCCACCCAAGGCCGCCACCGCCGTGGCTGTGTTGTGGGTGGAGCAGCCATCTGGGGAGAGAGACCCTCGTGAGTGCCGGATGGTGGCGACCTTGGCCCTTTATTTAATACGGTTCCAGCGTTAGTGCTTTTCTGATGTCACCCCGACACTCGCAAGGCACTGTGTGGACGCTTCAGTGTCCCCTTAGATTCCCTTTGCTGGGCTGGGCGCCCACCCACCAGCTGCTAAGGGCAACCTTCTCCGACTGGGGGTATGTCCCCTCCCAAATAACTTACTCACACAGGGATGCAGAAACCTGGCCGCCTGGTCTCGGGGAGATAACTCGGGGGTGCAATTTGTGCTCCAAACTATCCCCCTCGCCCCACTGCCAGTGGGACCTGAGCTGAGGCCACCCCCTTGTCCAGCTCCCCCGGCCTTAGCCTGCCCCCCAATGGCCTACTTCAATCAGCCACATGCACCAGACAGAACCTTCTCTCCGGCCCTGCTTAAGACCTTCTAAAATGGGGAAACTGAGGCTCAGGGTTGCAGAGCTGAGCTCCCTGGCCCTGATGACTCCATAGCTCATTTCTTGACCGCAGTGGCCCCCCTCATAGCTGCCTCTGGCCTGTCCAGTCCCATGTGACCTCACGGCGTGAGCCCCTGCCTGAGACAGTACCCCCTGGATGTATTTAGTTCTCTGAGCTCAAAGTGGGCGGCACACCTTTGGCCTCACAACCTATGAGCTCAAGGGGGAGGGAGCCATGACTACTTCCCTTCCTGCTGAAAGACTTTGAGAAGGGAAAGACCCCAGACAGGTCCCTTGGAGGGAGGGAAATGCCGATTTCAAGGTGCTGAATTACTAACCCCGACAGTTTACGAGTATCAGTGGCCTACCATACACCAAATGCATGAGCAGCACTTTGCATGGGGATCAGATATTAATTCCCAACAGACCTATGAAAGGAGCATGGTTTGGTGCCCATTTTACAGATGAGGAAACTGAGGCTCAGAGAGGTTGAGTGACTCCCACAGCGAATAAGGGGCAGATGCTGGATTCAGACCCAGACAATCTGACCTCAAACTCTGTGCCCTTAGTCTGTCTCTCTGCCAGCTGCTTCCTGCTCCATGGCTGTGTGTCATAAGGGCCACTCCCAGCCAATTTGTCAAGCTGCAGGTGAACCTGGAGGGTTGCCAGGAAAGGCTGTAGGCTCTGAGGTTTCTGCAGCTTCCTCCCTGGGCCTCAGCACAGTCCTCGTGTCAGGCTGTCGGGCTCCAGGGAACAGGCAGCTGTCCAGGGGGTGCACAGAAGGCCCCAGCCACCCCAGCCACAGGCAGCCCCAGCTCACTGTGGCTCAGGCAGGCCTTGCCAGGGCAGGGGCCTTGGGAAGTCTCCTGAGAGCTCCTCTCCCTTCCTCTGTGCAGCCTTTGGTGACAGTTACAAAATGGACCCAAGGAATTTGTGCCTCTGCTCCCCCCTCCTGTCTCCTGGCAGGTAGATGATGAGGCCAGAGAGGGTCGATGGAGAGACGTTTAGTTACCGGAGTCATTTACCGGCACATGCCAGACATCTACCCCAGGAGCTGGCTCTTCCACCTCCCTCCCTGCTTTTTATTAATAAAAGAAGTTGGCATCAACGTGCCCTCTCCCTTGTTGGTCCCCCCCGCCTGTCTCCCTCCCTCCCTCCCTTCAACATGACTTCTTGCCTTTCTTCCCTCCCAGTGCAGTTATAGCCTATTCTCGGTTCCTCTGCGTTGGTGGGCTGACCATACAATTTGTCATCACAACCAGGACACTTGGGGAGGAAAGGGGACATTGTTCACAATGGCTGCAGGACAACAGGTGTAAACTGTAGCAGCCCTGGGAACACCAGGCCGCGTGGCCAGGACTGTCATGGGCATGTGCCCATTGGCTTTCAGGTCCCTTCCCTGCCTTTCCTGGCTCCAAACCCCGGCACACAGACCCCTCTGAACTATGTCTCCGAGGCTGCCTTGCCCACTGGCTTGCAGTGAGGTTGGACAACAGGAGGTGCAGGGGAGAAGCCAGCGTGTTTCTTGCCTCCTCGATACGTCTCTTCCGTATCCTGCTCCTGCGGGGTCTGCTAATGCCACCTCCTCCTGCTGTCCCTCCAGCTCCAAGGAGGGTAGTGTGTGTCCATTAACCTGCAATGGTTAATCTCTGAGTTTTCTCACTTTTTCTGTTTTTAGTTCTTCCAACACTTCTGAAACGAGTTCCCTATATTAAATTCTTTCTGTTGAAGTTCTCAATGTAGGTTCTATTTTCCTGACCAGACCTTGGCTGAGAAGGGTTATCATCATGATTTTCAACAACAATGGAAATTTCTCTTATTCTCTTTTAACTGGGGGAAGTATCTCTGGACCCTCCACTTTCTAAGAGGAGGCCGTCAGAGACGCCTTCCCTTCCCTCCACCTCCTAAACATGAAGGCCCTCTGACGTGCACCCCTTCAGTGGTGCCAGGGGTCTTTTTCTCCCTCGAGGGAAACCTGGGTATAAAAGAGAATGAATCAGCACAGGCCTCCATTGTGCTGGGATGTCTCAGTTTCACGCTAAGAAGATCCCTTGGGTATTTCCATTACCTGTGAATTGTTTTTCTCGCCTCTTCACTCGTCTCAAAAAATGCTGTTGGTATTGAGTAGCTTTAGATAATTCTTCATCTTTAACATCTGGGAGAACAGCAAAAGGTGAACTTCTCAAGATGGATTTTTTTTCCAAGATGTACTTTTAAACGCTACTCACTAGACTTCTTTCCCCTCATGACACTTCAAGTAATTTAGATCTTCTTCCAGAAAAGTTTCCTCCTGCAGCTGTCTATGGACCCTTCCACACAGCCACGTAACCTAAATTTGTCATCTGAGGGTTTCTCAAATTGTGTTCCTCCAAACGCCCACCATCAGAATGGCTGGAGGCACTAGTTAAAAATGTAGGTTCCTCCAAGACAAGCAAAAACCCAGGGAATTCATCACCGCGGCACCAGCCTGACAAGAAATGCTCAAGGGAGTCCTACCTCTGGAAGCAAAAAGACAATAATCACTGCCACGAAAACACAAGAAGTATAAAACCCACTGGCAGAGCAGATACATAACGCAGAAAGACAAATAAATGAAACCGGATCACTACAGAAAACCACGAAATAGCAATGATAACAATAAGAGAGGAAAGGAACAAAGGCTACACAAAAAAACCAGAAAACAATTAACAAAATGACAGGAGTAAGTCCTCACCAATCAACAATAACCTTGAATGTAAATGGATTAAATTCCCCACTTCGAACCTATAGACAAACGGCATGGTGGTGGCGCCCGTAGACCCAGCTACTCAGGAGGCTGAGGTGGGAGGATCCCTTGCACTCAGGAGTCGGAGGCTGCGGTGAGCTATGATTGCACCACTGTATATTTTGAAATATGCAACACACATTATTATTGACTATGGTCACCCTGCTGTGCAATAGATTTCAAAACTTAGGATCCAGCAATCCTACTTCTGGGCATGTATCCAAAGGAAAGGAAATCAGTATGTCAAAGAGATGCCTGCGAGCCCGCGTACACTGCAGCACTATCCTCGTTAACTAAGATACGGAGTCGACCTAAGCGTCCATCCACACATAAAGAAAAAGTGGTGTATATATACACACAATGGAATACTACTCAGCCATAGAAAAGAATGAAATCCTGTCACTTGCAGCAACATGATGAGCCTGGGGGACATTATGTGACATAATAAGACCCAGAAAGACAAATGTTGCAGGTTCTTCCACTCATATGTGGAAGGTCAACAATTTGATCTCTTGGAAGTAGAGAGTAGACTGGTGGTTGCTGGAGGCGGGTAAGTGGAGGCAGGACAGGGAGAGATTGGTTAACAGGTACCAAAGTGCAGCCGGATTTGAGGAATAAATTCTATGTTCTATAGCTCTGTAGGGTGACTCTAATTTACGGCGATTTATTGTACCTTTTCAAATGGCTGGAAGAGCAGATTTCGAATGTTCCCAACACAAAGATGTGATAAATGTTTGAGGAGATGGATCTGCTAATTTGCCTGATTTGATCATTGCACATTGTATACATGTATGGACACGTCACGTTGCACCCCATGTATATGTACAATTACTATGTATCTATTAAAAGTAATAATAAAAGTGAAAAAGATGCAAGTTCCACAGGACCCCCAGACTGCGGATTCTGTAGGTCCAGGGGCCTAAGGATTTTCATTTTCATTGTATACAGTCTGTTTTAAAAACAGACTCTCTTATTTCGAAACCTGTTGCTTCTTAGAGCATCGAGCTGCTTGTTTGGGACGCCAGCACTTGCCCTGCATGTGCGTGGGCCGGGCGGTGTCATGTGTGTTGTGTCCACTCCCCTCACGGCTCAGGAAGGTGGATACTAGCATGCACATTTATTTGCAGACAGGGAAATTGAGGCTCAGAGAGGTGAAGTGACTCACTCCAAAGAGAACCAGCTGTCAAGTGTCACAGGGCTGGAAAGGGACCTTCCTGACCTCCCCACCTGAAGAACCTGCCCCTGCGCTCCTCCTCCTCAGCCTGTTGTCGCCTTCACGGCTCTTACCAGAACTTGCGATTGTTTCCCTTATTGGTTTGTTCAGGTGGTTTCTGTCTCTTTTCCAAAGGACTCGGGTTTTCCCTAGAATGTGTCTGGCACATTTGCAGGCTCCATACATACTTGTTGCAGGAATGACCTAGTTGATGTAGGTGCAGGGGGCCAACATCTGCCAACAAGACTGCCCCCCATCTTGCAGAGTTTGGTTCCAAAGCTCCGAGCCCATTTCCGCCTGCGTGTATGTCTGTGTGTGTGACTGTGTGTGCACGCACATACACGTTACAAATCTCTCTCAGCACCCCTGATACTGATGCACTGTTTCCCCGCCTGCCTGGCCTAGAAACCCAGCCCCCTGCCACCCTCCCACTCCCAGCCAGGGCAGGAGCGCAGCTCACCAGGCTTCCCGAAGCATCCTTCCTGCGCCTTCTGCCAGCTGAGAATGGCCTCCAGCCAGCGGAGCTTGTAGAAGTCGGAGAAGCCTCCCATTCCACAGAACATGACTGGAAGCAGAGACAGGAGCCTCTGCAGGCCTGCTCACCCCTTCCCTCTCCCCAAGGCCACACGGTACCACCTGCCTCCTCCCGCGGGGCAGGGCAGCTCCAGGAAGTGAACGTTCAACATGGCTGTAGGAGGCATTTGGACACCTGAGCCACGGAGCAGCCACCCAGGGGCCCCCTTTCGGCCCCATTTCTATGGCTTTGAGGGCTTGTTTGGCAGTTGGCTAGTCCGTGTGTCTGTCCAGAGCTCTGCCATTGGGTTAGCCTTTGGGAGCAGGAAGCTGTCACGTAGTGGCAGGTAAAATACAAGATAGGCAGTTATATTTGAGTTTTTGATAAACAACAGCTACAATTTTTAGTATAAGTATATCCCATGCAATATTTGGGATGAACTTACCCTAAAAATGTATCAGTTGCCTATCTGAAGTTCAAATTTAACTGAGCACTCTATATATTTACTTGCTTAATCTGGCAACTCTGTGCGTGTATGTGTGTTTGTGTGCATGTTTGTGTGCGTGTGTGTGCGCACAGGCACACGAGCCCCAATCACGGACACCTTGCTGCTTTGTCCCGCGGGAGGGCAGAAGGCCAGGCGCACTGTTTTCCATGAAGATGTCCCGGGTCGGGTAGGCGAATCCGATGGCCTCGGCTCTGCGGTTCAGGTCCATCATGTTGGCGCAGAAGAGGTCGATATAGTGCTGGCTGCGGTGGAACAGCCCCTCGGTGCATCCCTTCTGGGGACAAACACCGGAGACGAGGAGTCAGTGGCACAGATGACAGACACACACTCTGTTACGGGCCAAGACTGGCAGCTCTGAGACCGTCCTGCACGGGGCTGCCTTTGGGGCAGGTCTTTTCTCCTTTTTCTAGGATTTCATTCCCCCCCAACTCTCCCAGCCTGCCTGGGGCTCCATCACTGGGGGGGTCACAGAGAGCTGGCTTCCAGTCCCGGCTCTGCCACTCAGGAGCTGTGTGGCCTTGGCCTGCTAGATCCACATTTCTGGGCCTCGGGGGTTTCACTGGGAAAGGGCGAGGCTGCTGGGAGCTGCCCTACAGGGGCTCTGGCCTGTGTGGAGGACACAGCTCGGAGGTGCCCGACAAGATGCCCGCGACTCGAGGGGGCAGCATGCTCTAAATCCGGACTCACCCACGGGCGGCGCCGGGCTACTCAAAGTGTGGGCCTCGGCCCGGCGGGCGGCCACCCCACACCAGGGAGGACGGGAGTTTAGAACAAGCTTCAGAAATTCCTGCAGTCATGGTCAGAGTGACTTTCTACCTGTTTTCTCTAATGAAATAATTTTCCTTGTAATTTGATTTTTATTGTATTTACAAAAATACTGGTCTGTCACAGTTTGCAAAGAAACAATAATTTAAAAATCCTGTCAAACAAGAACAGTGAGTGCCTTCTCAGCTAAGAACTTCTGGACACTGAATAACGTTTTTTGGGTAGAGATCATGAACCCTACCTTTCTATATAAAGAAATGTATATATTAAAATTATTAGCATTATTTTTGGGGCTTGGAAGATCACTGGGGGCTGGAGAGGTGGGGGTGAGGTGGCGCTGGGTTCCCCCAGCCCCCGCCAGGACCCTAAGGACAGACCCTCTGCCTAGATTTGGTCCAGAACTCGCCCACGCCTCATGCCCGGCCCCACTGCCACAGGTGGCACTGCGCACCCAGGTCTCCCGGGAGCGCTGGAGAGCCAGGTGCGGGCTTGCCAGGCTGCGTTTGGAAGCCTGCGGGCTCACACCTTTAGACCCTCCCTCTTTTTCCCTAACAGATTCAATTTTGTATGTAAAAATGCGGCTAATACAAGCAGACTACCACGCGGCTAACTTCCTGGATATGCCGATCTAGTTGCTTCGTGTCACTTTGCCACAGAAATTGTCAGTAAATTCCGAGAGGGGTAGTACCCAGCAGCAGGACAAACGCATGCTCTGATTCTCTCGTCTTTCCTTCTCCCAAATCACTTTTTTTTTTTTTTTGAGACAGGGTCTTTGTTGACCAAGCTGGAGTGCCGTGGCGTCAGCCTAGCTCACAGCAACCTCAAACTCCTGGGCTCAAGTGATCCTCCTGCCTCAGCCTTCCGAGCAGCTGGGACTACAGGTATGCGCCACCATGCCCGGCTAATTTTTCTATTTTTAGTAGAGACGGGGTCTTGCTCTTGCTCAGGTTGGTCTCAAACTCCTGGCCTTAAGCCATCCTCCCGCCTCGGCCTCCCAGAGTGCTGGGATTACGGGTGTGAGCCACCGCGCCGGCACAAACGACCTTTGTCTGGCTACAGCTAAGGATAGCCCGCTGTCCACGACCACTCGGGCTGCTCCCCTGCGAGCAGCTCTCAGCAGACTTTGTCAGGAGTCCTTCCCCACTCACTCATGGTTCACAGAGCTCTGTCTGCTGCTCCTTTTATTCTCTCTCTGCACCTCTCGTTTTGTTTTTCTGATGCCCCGTGATGCAGTTCAGCGCACCAAGCTATCTGGTTCTGCCAGTCCAACAGAGTGCCATCCCTCCCCTCCCCAGCCCTACTGCTATGTGAGCGGCTCAGTCACACAGCGGGGTGACAGGGGCTCTCCCTTCTCCCTCCTGACGTCTGGGGCACAAACCCAAAGGGCCGCCCGCTGTCCTGGTGTGTGGCACACAAAGAGCACCCCCAGCAGCCCCCTGCGTCTCTCCTCCCCCTTCCCGCGTGGCTGGGCGCCCGGCACTCACCATCCGGGCCCAGAGGAAGAAGAGCAGCTGGTGGGACAGGCAGTAGGCCGAGCAGCCCGGCTTGGTCATGAGGGCCCTGCAGGAGTCCGAGAGCCCGCAGGGCTGGCTGCTGTCATTCCTGGGGCAAAGTGGTTCTGGGCTGTTGGGGTGGCGCCGCATTCCCGCCCCGTCCCTCCCAGGGCCGTGACCTCCCCACCGGTTGTTGGAATCCCCTGTAGGTTCCAAGACCCTGGTTGGACACAGGGTTGCCAGATCAAATACAGGTATCCTACACCTTGACTTGCTCAATCTGGCACTCCTGGCACAGGGGGGTGATGCTGGAGCTATCCTGGGGTTGGGGAAGCCACCAGGGAATGAGGCTTCCTATTGCTCCATGGGACTCTCAAATAACATCTTTCCCAGACAGCTTGGGGTCAGCACAGCACTGCTCATTCTTCCCGCGCCTGGCCCGCCCCAGAAGAAAGGCAGGCAACAGGGGTGGGCCCAGCGTGCCCTGGCCCAAACACCTTTCTGAAGGACGCGGAGAGGATGTGGCCGGCAGCTGCTGCCACCCTGCCCAGGGCCTGGCTCCGAGCCCACCCAGCGGCTGGGTGAACCGGTTAGCCAAGGTAGGCTCAGTTCCGCCTCCTGGACCTGCAGCCCGTGGGGAGACAGGCCCCCCAGACAGCCGCCAACTGCACCGTGGCTCCCAGAGTGCAGCAGAGCCCATCAGGGGGCCGCCATGTGTGCGGGGGAGGGGGGGGTCAGGGAGGGTTCTGGACGCAGGACGCTGGCGCGGGTCCTGGAGAGGGGCCAGGGACTTACGTGCAGGGGAGGGTGGGGAGGGCGGGTGGGAGGAACAGAGGCTTTGAAGTGGAGGGAGGCCAGAGGATGAAAGGAGGCCCAGGGGCCAGGTGACAGGGGTCGCCCAGCAGGGCATCGAGGAAATGGGACTTTGTCCAGGGTACAAAGGGAAGCGCAGGACGAGATTTGCAAAAGGACAGGCTGTGGGGGCTGGACACCCGCTAGGCGGCCGGGCGGTGCCCCACCCCTCGAGCCTCGCCTGGGTTTGCACAAACCCTGGGACTCAGCCAGGGGCACGTGGGGACCCATGGTAGGGGTTGGGGGGACCCCAGGGGTGTACCGGGTTCCCAGCAGCTCCACCAGGCACGAGTCACTGCTGTCCTCGGAGAACGAGTCCTCGGGCTCGAAGGTGGGGTAGACCAAGGAGGCGTCGGTGTGCGTCCAGGCACGGGGCAGCTTCCAAAAGCCCGGCAGGAGAGTGGGCTGGAACTCTGGCGGGGAGGAGAGGTGGGCTGGGGGTGCTGTGGCTCCCGGCCAAGGAGCTGAGTGTCCCCTGCCGACCCACACACACTCGGCGCGCCAAACCCCGCCTGCTGGTCCTGGATTGGGTTTGAAACACTCAAAAAAACCCCCCATATCCCCCCTAATTAATGGGAATAGTGTTGGGACAGGCTTTGACTAAACCCACTGCACCCATGGGAGCTCGACATGTGCAAAACTGGTCCTGCCTGGAGTTGGGTTTGCAGAGAAAGTGGAGCCCTTACAAAACAGACGCCAGCCAAGGGGCTTCTTCATGATGACACAGGCTAGGATGGTGCTAGGGACCAGGCCTGGGGGGAACCTCAGCTTCAAGGAGGCCAGCCCGGGCCAGGAGGGGCTGGGGTGTGGTCACATGCAGCTGGGCCATTGTGTGACGGAAATCGTGGCCTGGCTGACGATGTTCCCCTCACCGGTTTGCACAGGGTTGGACCAGCACAGAGGGGCTGGTATTATGAGCGTCCCCTGACCCGCCAGGCTTATTGGATAGGACCTTTGTTGGGTCACTGGAGGCCGGTGAGGAGCGAGGCTCCCCACGTTCTAAGGCACAGAGAGGTGCTAGCAACACAAGAGTGTCTGCCGCGCACAGGCTGAACTGCCTGCCATCTGGACGTCCACCCTCTGGGACAGGCCGGACTGGACCCTCCACTCTGGTCTAGGATGAAGGCCCGAAGCTTGGATGGGAGCCAAAGGCATGAGGGGAGACACACTGCCACTTGCCACGCCGTCTGCACAGGTGCGAGGTCATCTGAGTCTGAGTCAAGGATGAGTGAATGTCCCCAGGGTCCACCTGAGGCTTGCTCTGCCGACAGGTCACAAGCAGGTTACAGACTGTCCTGACCCTGCCTTGCACCAGGAGGAACCCACACAGTTGCCGCCATCCTGGAAATGGGACTCCACCTGTGTGCTTACCTCTTAGGTACTCGGGGTCACTCAGCTTGAGGTAGAAGATGGATCTTTGGAGGAGCGACTCCAGCTTCTCGGCCAGCGTCCCCACACGCAGGCTCAGTGGCTGCAGCAGCGGGTCCTGGGCCCACTCCGCCTGCATGCTTCTTAGCTGCCCTGGGAGGGAGCAGAATTCGTTCATTCCACTGCTGGACAAGCCATTTGGGTGGGAAAAAATACCCCAAGTTGTAATGTTTGCTGTGAGCCTCCCTGCCTTCCCAGCACACGAGGAGGAGGGACTTGCTGAGCTTATTGGAAATTGGGCCTTTGTTGGCTGATCTGGGGGACAGGTGTGGGGGTCAGGGTGATGGAAGGTGGCGGCCAAGAGCTCGGTTTCTGGAGGTGGGCCTGGGTTCAAATCCTGACTCTAAATCCTTCCCGTTGTGTAACCAGAGAAAGTCATTTCATTTCTCTCCTTCTCACTTTCTCCATCTGTACAGTGGGGATAACAACAGCCCTTACTTCTTGGAGGGGTGTTGTAAGGATTAAATGAGCTAATGTGTAGAGAGGATTTAGTATCATCCATAGTGCAAAGTCAGCACTTAATGAAGTTTAGCCGTTAATATTAATTAAGAAGACTTAGATTAATTAAGAAGACTTAGAGTCTGCTATACATGAGGAAAAATGAGGGAGGGATTCAGATTGCAGGGTGGAGAGCCACTGTGTACAGTTGTGCTGGTTGTGCACTGCACAAAAGGGTGATACATTCATATCATGGGTTTGTATATGTATTAGGGCAATGTGCCAGCAGATGGTAGTCAAGTGACTTGCAGAAGGGGTGCCCTTTTCTAATTCCCACAAAGATACCCTGTGGGCTGGCAGTGGCCTTGTAGGGGTGGGAGAGAATGGCGATGGGGAGAGAGAGGACAAGAGGTGGCCAGTAAGTGGGGGGATGTGAGGCCTAGCCTCAGCGCAGGGCAGAGGGGTAAGAGAGGAGGTAGGGTAGCCGCCCTCGGGTAGAAACCGCGAGGGAGAGTGCATTGGGTTAAGGAGGATGCCGATGCTGAAGTCTTGCAGGCTCTGTAACCCCCACGCCCTTGCCTCCCTCCCCGAGCAAACTTTCAGGGAGGAAACACAGGCGTGGGAGTGCCGATAGGGAGGGGCCCGGGAATGTCAAAGTGTCTCCTCCTGTGCCTGCTCTGGGGTCAACAGACTCCAGCTGGACCCGGAGCCTGCCCGCCTGGCGCTCGTTGTTTAGAAAGAGACAGCTGAGGCAGTCGCTGCCCTTAGTCGCGGACGCCCAATGCTTTCACAGACAGAGCACGGACAGCCAACAAGTGTTGAGCCCTACAGGTGGGATGACATACATGACATACATGGCCCCAGGAGGTACTCCCGTCCACCTGGAGGGCTGATGTGCGGGGAGATCCAGGACTTGAACCCAGGCAGGCGGGCTCTGAGCCTGTTCTGGACGGCTTGCACGGCCTTCGCTCCCTTCCGGTGCAGCTCGCTGCGGTCACCGTTCTACACAGCTGAGTCCCGGGATTTTCTGTGCAGCAATAGACTCTCGCAAGGGCAAGGTGCGGAGCCGTGGAGGGGACGCAAGCAGTGGGGGGGGCGGGCCAGGCTCACTGGGGCTCTGAGGAGGGGCAGCTGCTCTGGGGCTGTTGCGTGGGGCGGGTCAATGCGTCCAGTAATGGCTGAGAACCCCACCCCCTCATTGGAACAGAGTGGACTGCAATCGTGAGTTCGTGATTGTCCATTTGGCCTCAGGGCGTGGAGAGAAGGCGGCAAAGTAGCCCACGCAATGCACACAGGGCGCAGGGCGTGCCAGCACCCGGCAGGCTCCTGGGAATGGCAGCTTGTGCTGTCACAAGCGCCTGGGAAACGCTGCCCCGTGGGAGCCACCCGACCCCTCCCATCTCTCTCCGTCAGGAGCCACAGACCTCTGGGGCTGCTGCCGACAAGATTCTGTCCCTCAGTTTCGTGAGCGCTTATCCAACACCTGCTGCACACCTGACACTGTACTTGGCCACCAAGGATGCACACAAGTCAATACGGCGCCACTTGGTCCCCAGGGGCTGGTATGCCAGGTGGGTCTGAACCCTAGACCCACCACCCATTAGCTGTGAGGCATTGGGAGGCACCTGAACTCTGTGCCTCAGTTTCCTCACCTCTGGGCCGCTCGGCAGGTGCCCGGGGAGCACCTGTTTGCAAGGCCACTTCTCAGCCCTCGCGGGCCCTTCCTCTGTTAGAAAGATACACGACGGGTTATATCATGCAACTCTGACGGCGTAAAAACGAGTACGTTTACATTATATTTTAAAATGTTTTCTTTCATTTAAAAGTTCATTTCTTTCTTCTTATTTTAAAAGAAGTACATTTCCATGGGTCCCTAAAAGTCCCGTGGTCCCTCGGCACGGTGCCCGCCGTGCTGGCGGGGAAGCCGGCCCATAATATGAGATTACGATTGTCCTTCATTCCCAGAGCAGTCTCGAGACAGGGCTGGGGTTAAGGGCCGGGACCCTGGGTGTGTCTCCTGCCTTGCCCTGGCCCTGGCCTGGCAGGAGGGGCAGGATCTCGAGGCTCTCCAGGGGTCAGGAAGGGGACACTGGGGAGGCCACATGGCCAAGATGCAGTAGGTCGTCCCGGGGCCTCCTGCTCCCCCTGACCCTGGGGGGTGGAGAGCTGTGCTGGTAGCAGAGGGGAGCTGGGGAGATGCCCACGGCCCGGCCTGGGAGCCGGCGCCAGAGCCCTCGCTGGCACCAAGCCTGGGGGCTTTGCCGCTCTGGTCAGGGTGGTCTGTGGGAGGGGCTCGCTGTGACTCTGGCGCATGTGTGTGTGTGTGTGTGTGTGTGTCCCTGTTTGCCCTGGCCTGTGTCCAGCCTCCTTCTTGGGGATCTTAGGTCTCTTGAAGAGAAACAAACGCTTGGCTGTTTTCACAGAAGCTTCAGTGGCTTGGCTGGAAGCCGAGGAAGCCGGGGCTCAAACCTGACCTCGAGGGTCCCCAGTCTTGTCTGTAGCTGCCCTCCTGCAAGGGGAGGGGCCCCCCCCAAGCACCCATTAAAGCGCACGCTCCCTGACCCCTGGCTTGTGGCATGTCTGGGTGGGGTGGGGGCTGTCAAATGGATCATTTCCTTCCCAGAAAACAATAATTTCCAAATCTTTTCCCATGTAGCTTTAAGTCCTTTCTACTCCTAAAAAACTCAATGACAGCCGGCTGGCCCCAGACCCCCAGGAAGAGCAAGGCCACTACCTCCTCTTTCCCTAGAGCCAAAGCAGGCTATTCCGGGGCCAGAAGATTGCAGGTCCCAGACGTGTGGAGCAGGGCATGGGACCAAGCGGAGAGCTGGTTTTCGCAGAGGCCAGTCCAGGGAAACAGGGGCTCACTCACCTTCCAGCACCCGGAAGCCCACCACGCCATCCAGGTTCATTTCGGGCAGCCTCTCCTCTAGGAAGAAGGTGGCTCTCTCCAGCGCAGACAGGATCAGGCCCGCAATGGTGGCCTTACCCTCTGCAGTGTCCAGCTGTGGCAGTGAGGAGGGCCACAGCGGTGGCAGTGCTGTCAGTAAGAGCAGGAGCACCAGCCCCGGGCTGGCCATGGCTGCCTCTGCTCGCGGCTGGTCACAGGCTCAGCACCAAGATCTTTGGCTGGGACCAGACCGCCTCTGCACGCCCTCCTCCCGCCTCCTCCTCCCCGCCTTCCCCCAGCAGAACTGCAGACAAGTGGTCAGGCAGGACTGCCCAGAAGTCTGGGGTGGCCTGGGCAAAGGGCTCTGGGAAGGGCGGCCGGTTGCGGGGGGCTGTCCTCGAGGGGGTGACATGCAGGCCAGTCCTGGGTGCAAGACCACTGGCCACAGGCTGGGGAGACGGGCCCACCCTGCACTTCCTGGCCCTGGTTCTCCAGGTCAAAGGCTGGATCTTTGATCAGCAATAGGAATTGCAACTCAGAAAGCCTGAAAAAGCCCTGAAAAACAAAGCTATTTTGTTTGTTTTGAATATATTTGGAACCAACTCACTTGAGAGCACACCTACCTTGAGCTGAGGCAAGCTTCCTGAGAGAGACACCGGCCAATAGAAACAGAGAACTGCAAGGGCAAGCCATGCATGTACTCTGGAATTTTCTGGTAGCCCCATCTTAATAAGCAGCAATAAGAAGGTAAAATTAATTTCAATGATCTATTTTATTTGACCTAATATATCTAAAATATTATCATTTCACCATGTCATCAATATAAAAATGATTAATCTCCATTTTTCCCATACTAAGTCTTTGAAATCGGTGAGTATTTTACACTCACTGCACGTTTCAATGCTCACTGTCCACATTTCAAGGGCTTGGTGGCCACGTGCAGCGGCTGTACTGGACACCCTCTTAGTCTGTGTTGTGCTGCTACAAAAGAATACCTGAGACGGAGCAATTTATACAGAAAAGAGATGTGTTTGGCTCATGGTCCTGGAGGCTGGGAAGTCCAAGATCAAGGGGCTGCACCCGGGGAGGACCTTCTTGCTGCGTCATCCGATGGTGGAAGGGTGAGAGAAAGGGCAGGGGAAGAGCTACACTCATGTGGTTATCAGGAATCCACTTTTGCAACCACAGCATCAACTCTGGAACCTGAGCCGCCCTCTGACTCAATCACCTCTTAAAGGTCCCACCTCTCAACACTGCTGCCTTGGGGATTAAGTTTCTGGAGTGTGCACTTCGGGGGACACATTCAAACCGTAGCAGACAGTGAGGACCTAGAGGCCCCATGTATTTCACTCACACATCAGTGTGGTGCACATGTGTTCCCTGCAGCAATTTCAAGGTTGGCTTATTGAGTGCTGTCCCAAACCTTGCTGGGACTGTTATGTGTATGTGCACCATGTTATTTTTCTAAAATCCAAAAACTTCTGAATTCAGAAACATATCTGGCTCCAAGGGCTTCAGTTAAGAGATTACAATTTTGGGAGGCTGAGGCAGGAGGATTACTTGAGGCCAGGAGTTCGAGACCAGCCTGGGCAACATAGTGAGGCCCTATCTCTACAAAAAATAAAAAAAAAGTTAGCCTAGTGCAGTGATGCGCTCCTAGAGTCCCAGCTACTCAGGAGGCTGAGGCAGGAGGATCGCTTGAGTCCAGGAGTTGGAGGCTGCAGTGAGCTATGATGCTGCCACTGCACTCCAGCCTTGGTGACAGAGCAAGACCCTATCTCAAAAAAATAAAAAATAAAAAAAGAGATTATAGATCTGTGATAATAATAAAAATAACAACACTAAAATGTGTATATAACGCTCTTCATGGGCTCTAGGTTAGGGTTTCTCAACCTTTTCACTTCATTATTGCCCTTTCTCCTACCCTGGAGTGTTTTTAGACATTTTATTTCTGAAAAATTTCAGATCACAAGCTTATTGAGATATAATTCACATACCACAAAATTTACCCTTTAAAAGTGTACAATTTCACAGTGGTTTTTAGTATATTTGCAAAGTTGCACAGCCATCACTGTCTAATACCAGAACATTTTCATCACCCCAAAAAGAAACCCCACATCCATTAGCAGTCACTCCCCATCCCCCACCTCAGTCCCTGGCAACCACTGATCTACTTTCTGTCTCTATGGATTCGTCTGTTCTGGATATTTCATATAAATGGAATCTTACAATGTGTGGCCTTTTGTGTCTGGCTTCTCTCACTCAGTGTAATGTTTTTAAGTTTCATTCCTGTTGCGGCACATATCAGTACTTTATTCTTTTTTATGGCTGCAGAGTATCCCATTGTATGGGTAGCCTGCATTCTGTTCATCCATTCATCTGGTGACGGACATTTGGGTTGTTTTCTTTTTGTTCTTGTGTGTAGTGCTGTTATAAACATTTGTTTACAAGTTTTTGTTTGAAAACCTGTTTTCAATCCCCTTCGTTATATCCCTAGGAATGCACCTGCTGGATCCTGTGGCAATGCCGTGCTGAGACTATTGAGGGACTGCCAGACTGTTTTCCACAGTGGCTGCACCATTTTACACTCCCACAGCAGTGTATGATGGTTCCTCATGCACACCTCCATGAAATTTTACTACGGCGGGTCTACTGCAAACTTGTGCACTGCATTTATGTCTATGCTTTATACATAACAAGAATGAGATTTTTTTGGCTCCCCAAGAAACATTCTTCCCCCGTGGGTGCACCCTTGAGAAAACATGTCCCAGGGGAAGCTTGTCATTGTCATTACTTCTGTTAATCTTTAAGACAACCTGTGAGGTGGGTACTCAATCACCTTGAACAAAATCTGAGGCTCTGGCCGGGCGTGGGTGGCTCACGCCTGTAATCCTAGCACTCTGGGAGGCTCAAGGTCAAGGTCAGGAGTTCGAAACCAGCCTGAGCAAAAGTGAGACTCCGTCTTTACTAAAAATACAAAGAAATTAATTGGCCAACTAAAAATATGTATAGAAAAAATTAGCTGGGCATGCCTGTAGTCCCAGCTACTCGGGAGGCTGAGGCAGGAGGACTGCTTGAGCCCAGGAGTTTGAGGTTGCTGTGAGCTGGGCTGACGCCACGGCACTCTAGCCCAGGCAACAAAGTGAGACTCTGTCTCAAAAAAAAAAAAAAAAAATCTGAGGCTCTGAGGGGTTAAGTGACTTAATACCCTCTTGATCATTGAGAGGACTGGATCTCATGTGGCATGGACACCAAGTGAGAGAGCAGGGCAAGTGAGGCTGGCCCAGTGCTGAAGTGGCCCTCTCTGGCGATGCCTCCAGCCCCTCTCTCCTTAGAAACACAAGTGCAACTCCTTCCCCACCCTGGCTTTACCAGTCTACTCTTGATTTGTCATCACCATGGTGCCTGGTCCTAATCTTAGATCATCAGAGCAAGAGGGGCTCTCTAAGCCATGAGGTCTCACCTCCTTAATCCACAGGTGAGGAAAGCACATTGATGGGGAGTGACTTGCCCAAGGTCAAGTGGAAGCAGGGAACCCTGAGGCTGACTTCCCAGATCCCCGCCCATCCTATCACAGGAGTGGACAGAGCTGGGCAGGGGAAATGTCCAGCTGCCCACTCCCAGCCCACGCAACCTGGAGGCAGAGGACTCTAGAGCACTGGAGGTTTAATGCTGCTGCCCAAGACCGCCTGCCCATCCCTTGCATCTGTGCATATTTACTCTTCCTTCCTTTCCACCTGAAGGCTCAGGTGTCAAGGTCTGGCTCAGGTGTTTACCTTTACCTTCTTATCCTGAAGGAGGTGGGTCTCAGGGCTATTGTGAAAGGCAGGTGAGAAGTGGGCCAGGCCCTGAGCTGAGTTCTGGGGACACTAGGAGCCACATCATCGCAGAGCCCTGCCTCTCGGGTGCTGCCCGAGGGCTGTTATCAAGGGAGGAGGCGCTGTCTCATTTGTTTGTTGAACGCGGGTCTGGGTGGTGGCTCTGCGGGTTCTGGGGCAGCTGCGCGTTCAGGGTGGGGGACAATGAGGTGGCTTCACCAGTGTGCTCTCAACGTTTCTCAGCAGGGAACCGCGTTCAAAGGGAAAAGGCTGTCGCACGGACACTCGCTCGACTCTTCTGTGGCTACTTTGGGAGGCGAAACTGGAGGGTCAGCGGGGAAATGCTCCCTTCTAACTATGGCTATGGACAAAATATTATTAGGGTGTTTACTTTCTGTTGTGTCCTTTCCGCCCTTTATATTTTAAATGTCTTATTCAAGCAACCGACATCCTGAAAAACGAAGAAGTTTCCCGCCTGATGACTCTTGCGAGAGGAACCCACCCCGCCACCAGCCCCGCCCACCTCGGAAACGCCATCTGCGGCTGCGCACAGAGCGCCGGCGCCCGCGGGAGGGCGGTCACGTGACGGCTGCCGGCCCGCCAAGATGGCGGCGCGCTGCCTGGCCGTGCTGGTGCTGTGTCTGCTGCTGCCGCTGCTGCTGTTGAGCGGCTGGAAGCGCTGGCGGCGGGGGCGCGCGGCCCGGCACGTGCTCGTCGTGGTGCTGGGCGACGTGGGCCGCAGCCCCCGCATGCAATACCACGCGCTGTCGTTGGCCAAGCACGGCTTCTCCGTGACCCTCCTGGGGTTCTGCAGTGAGTGCCCGAGGGAGGGAGGCTGCCCTCAGCCTTAGGCCCTGGGCTCTGACCAGGAGGTGGAGACCGGAGTCCCCCTTCTGTCCCCGCCTTTGGCTAGCTCTCCGCGATAGCACGAGCGGGTTCTGGCCTGGATGCGGTTTCCAGGTTTCTGTCCAGCCAGAGTTAGTGGAGCGCTTGCCTTATGTCAGGACTGTCCTAATCCATTGCATGGTCTCACCTAATTCTCTTAGTAAGTGGAAAGACTGGGGCTGGAACCCAGGTGAGGGGGACTCCAGGGCCAGTGCTGGTAGCCACATCTGTGTGCAACTACCCTTGTCATGCAGTGTCTGAGCTGATGGGCGACATGTCTTTTCTCATTCCTCATCCCTCAGCGCAGAACTCTGCAGGCAGGTGTTTCATTTGCTTCTCAAGTCCACCTTTCTCCCCAGGTGTGCAAGGCAGGGTACCTGCTCCTTCATTATTCTCTGTGTTGATATCTTTATTTTATTTTATTTTTATTTTTATTTTTATTTTTTGAGACAGAGTCTCATTGTGTTGCCCGGGCTAGAGTGCCATGGCATCAACCTAGCTCACAGCAACTTCAAACTCCTGGGCTCACACGATCCTTCTGTCTCAGCCTCTCTAGTAGCTAGGACTACAGGCATGTGCCACCATGCCCGGCTAATTATTTATTTATTTATTTATTTATTTATTTTTTCAGTTGGCCAATTAATTTCTTTGTATTTTTAGTAGAGACGGGGTCTCGCTCTTGCTCAGGCTGGTTTCGAACTCCTGACCTTGAGCGATCTGCCCTCTTCGGCCTCCCAGAGTACTAGGATTACAGGCGTGAGCCACCGCGCCCGGCCTGTGTTGATATCTTTGGAGGGTAGCACAGCCTCATCTCAGGGAAAAATGGGAGCAGCATTGGTTGCCTTGGGTCCCTGTTCAGATTCTGCTATCCCAGGGTGTGGGGGTAGAGTGGAGCTTCTTGGTGATCTCTGTTGAGGTGGAAAAATTCCACCATACAGGGAATTCAGTATGTGCCAGGCATCACGTTAAATAATGGTGGATAACATTTGGGCCCTCTTTCTGTGGGCAGTCTAGTGGAATCTGGACAAGAATTGGCCTCATTCCCTGCTCTGGCTAGTGAGGAACAGAGAGAGATTTTGAAGTCTTTTTCCGAAACACTCCATCATTCAGCCTGAGCTGGGAGATTATCTAACTTTTAAATTAGATTGCCACAGCTGGTGCATTGAAGGGAACATTCTCATTTTCAGACTCCAAACCCCATGATGAACTCTTGCAGAGTGACAGAATTCAAATTGTGCAGCTGACAGAACTTCCGAATCTTGCAGGTAGGATGCAGTCAGCTCCACATTCCTCTGAATCCATGTGTGAGTACGTGCGTGTGTGTGTGCACGTGTGAAGTGTGCAGATTGCCAGAAACTCCTTTGGTAATCTAGGCGTTTTCGGACTTGCAGTTGGGCCTCGAGTTCTCCAGTATGGAGTCAAAGTTGTATTTCAGGCAGTGCACTTGCTGTGGATGTTGATGTGGAGGGAGCCAGCAGCCTACATCTTTCTCCAGGTATGTGTCAGCCTCTGCCTCATCCGTGAGAACCACTATTAACCATTTTCTTTATTTTCCCACCTTTTAAAAACGCACAGATTGATAATGCATTGCATATTCATGTGTGTGTATATATAAACTTTTAAAAACAGGATTAGGAAACTATGGTACGTGTCCATTCTATTTATGGTGCCCGCCCATACCGGTTTTTCTGTGTCATTACAGATAGAGTCAGTCTTACATTGCGTTTATTGTGTATGTAAGTGTTTTACATGTATTGAGTCATTTAATCCTCACAACAACCCTAAGAAGTAGGTTTCTGTATTTCCTACAGCTTAGAGATGAGGAAACTAAGACCCAGAGAGGTTGTGTAAGTAGTAACCTGTTGTCACACAGCTAGGAAGTGGTGGAGTCAGGATTTGAACCTAGGGAATCAGTCTGGCTCTAGAGTTACGCTTTTAACCTTTCTCCTTCATCAATTTTTTTTTTTTTGAGACAGAGTCTCACTCTGTTGCCCGGGCTAGAGTGCTGTGGCGTCAGCCTAGCTCACAGCAACCTCACGCTCCTGGGCTCAGGTGATCCTCCTGCCTCAGCCTTCCTTCATCAATTTTTAACATATAGAAGCATCTTTTTAATGGGCTGCACTGAATTCCAATATTTGATGTAGCATAATGTATTATTTACTCTCATCTTAATGGACGGATTCTTCCTGATTTTTTACTTTTACAAATAGTGCAGCTAAGAGCACAGTGAACATCCATCTTTCACACACATCCAGTTTTTTAGGATAAATTCCTAGCAGTGGAATTGCTCTATCAGTTTCCATACTTGTAAAATGTCCTGCTATGTTACTGGATAACCCGGGAGTAAGGCTGGTCCATTTTGTCCTCTCTCCCTGGGCAGAAGTGTCTCTTTTCCTCCTCCACTACCAGCTGCTGTTAGGCGTTTTTGGAGTTTGCATTCTGATAGGTGACAAATGGCATCTCTTTGTTCCATCTTTTGTCTCCTTATTAATGATTTTGGATTTTTCATGCTGGTCACTTCTGTTTCTTTTATGACTTTTGATACCTATTTTGGTAGCAGAGAGTGTCTGTCTTCGGCTTATTATCAAGAGCTCTGTAAAGATAACGACCTCTTTGCCAAGTGGGTTGCAGTTGTTTTCACTCAAGTTTATTGTTGACCATGGTCTGGGTTTCCTCCTCTTCCTTCAAGACTCTCTTTCGTAGAACCCCCCGGGCCTGCCGAGCATTGCCGTCTGCTGGTTTGTGGGCTGCCTTTGTGGAAGCAAACTCGTCATCGACTGGCACAACTATGGCTACTCCATTATGGGTCTTGTGCACGGCCCCAGCCACCCCCTCGTTTTGCTGGCCAAATGGTGAGTGTCTGGGGGGAGGGTGCAAATATTTTCCCCAAAACTGCGTGAGGGTGGGTGGGAAGAAGGGCCTGTGTGGGTCCGGAAACTGATTCCCTGCGTGCTCTGGAGGAGTAGGGCAAGGCTGCTGCATGGGGTGGATACTGGTTACAAGCGATAGAAACAGGCACAGCGAAGGCGGGCATTTGCTGACCCATGAAACGGAAAGTCCCAAGAAGCGGCTGGCTTCGAGCTCCAGACAGCATCACGGGGGCCTGGCTCACGTCTCTTCACACTCCCTTCTGGCAGTGTTTGGTGGTTCCAGGAGCTTGCCTACCTCTCGTCCCCGCCCCTTCAGGCTGGGTGGGGAGAGTGAGCCTCTCTGATGGTCTTGTACCTGCCTTCTCTGATCTGCCCACTGCGGAGGGACCGCCATCCCTGTTGTCTCAGGCCTGGCGCAAGTGCACACTGCATTGAAAGAGCTGGGTCCCAGGTGCATCAGACCCCAAGGATGGACAGTGAGTGAGGGCAGATCCCCAAATAAAAACCAGGGGCCGATGAGAGGTGGCGAAGTGGGCCGTAGCCGCTGCAGCTGATGCGAGCGACTGGGGGAGCAGGTTGGACCTGGAGCAGGACGGGTCATTTGTTGTACTCTGGGCCCCAGTCGACACCTGCCTTGGTGTGCACGTTCAGCCGCAGGCCGCAGCTTCTGCCTTCGCCTGGATGGGCCTGCTCACTGGCGGTCACAGCAGCAGTGGCAGCACCTGTCACCTGCCAGGGCCCTGGCCAGGCCCTTTTCGTGTTTTATCCCATTTAGTCTCTATGCACCGCGGTGAGGCTGTGCTGTGATCACCCTCCTCTTACATGTCAGGAAACCGAGGCTGAAGGCGATTCTGCCTCTTGCCACATAGTTAATAAGGACCAGTGAGGACTGTGAGGACCAATATTCAGCCCCAGGCAGTCCCATTTCAGAGCTTTCTCTGCGTCCTGAGGGTGGAACAGGCTGTAATATCCTGATGGTGTTAAATAACCTGGAATCGCTCATTCCCCTTTCTGGTTCTCCCGTGCGATCTGCGTTTAGTCTCAGTTTGGAGCTGACGTCTTTAACGCCTCTGATGTTTATGGAACTCCCTTTGCACCAAGTTGAGAGCGAGCCGCACAGCCTTTGCTGCAGGGCTGCAGGGTGGCTGAGATCCGGCAACGAGGCCTTTATTGTATTTCTTTCTACAGCAAGAGAGGCTGGAGTTTCACTTGGGCAGTGATATGTGGTTTCCTTTTAATGCAGTTGTATTTAAGCTGAAAAGTGGCCTGACGTAGAGCAAGGCTGGAAATAATCCGAGTGTGGGTGGAGCTCCGGAAGCGCAAGCTCTGGAAGGGCCGGGAGACCCCAGCTCTGCAGCCTCTTCTGGGTCAAGGGGCGTCAGGTCACACTGCGGGTGTGGTGGGGCCTGCCCAGGGCTCCAGGCTGATTAGCGACACGTCTTTGCAGGTACGAGAAGCTCTTTGGACGCCTGTCCCATATGAACCTGTGCGTGACCAACGCGATGCGGGAAGACCTGGCAGAGAACTGGCGCATCAGGTACGAGGGCCTGGGACGACGTCAGCCCGAGGGCAGGTCCCGGGTTGGCTGGGATGAGAGGGCAGTACCTGCTAGCACATGCTGGCGAGGCATTTTGAGATACAAGGGGACAGGAGGTGGTAACTGGTCTCAGGAAGCCGAGGGAGGAGGAGGTGGGGTTTCTTTCCTGGCCAGCTGAGTGGTCCAGGTGGTTTTGGTCTTAGAACATCTCTTGGCACTTTGCCAAGTTATTATAAAGCTTCCTATTGTCACTGAGACTTGGGTTCCCCAAGTGTCCTTTTTCTGGATCCGCTATTCTATAGGCCCCTCTCCACTCCTCCCCAGAGTCCCCACCACAGTGATCTCGTTGCAGAGCTGTGACTGTCTACGACAAGCCGGCCGCTTTCTTTAAAGAGACGCCCCTGGACCTGCAGCACGAGCTCTTCATGAAGCTGGGCCGCACCTATGCTGCGTTCCGGGCCCGGTAGGCCGCGTCCTCACCTGCCTTGGCTCACGCCCCTGCCGTCCTGGCCTCTCCTGTCTCCCCCACTGCAGACCTGGGAGCCCGTGAATCCAGCGGCTGGCAAAGGCCGCCTGTTTCTGCAGACACAGTTTCACTGGAACACGGCATACGCGTTCCCTTCTGTGTGGCCGTGGTGGCTTTCGAGCTGCGACGGCACAGTTGGGTTTGCAGCAGAGAGCCCCTAGCCCGCAGAGCTTACAGTATTCACTCTCCACCCCGCCCTTTAAGAAATGTTTGCCGACCCCTGTGCTGTCTTACCCTCCTGCCAGTGGGTTCCTGTGTCCATGGCAGGGTCAGTGGACCTGTGTGTCCCCTGGGTGTCCCATGGGGCTAGGAGGGGAGACCTTTGTCCACACGTCCTGTCGTGCGCCCTCAGTAACCTGGCAGTGGGAGGAGCACTACAGCATCCTCCTCTCACGTTGCGGGAGCGGTGAGAATGGGGAGCCCCGCAGAGGAGGGGACTGGTCCATCCCGTTTGCCATTGTCACCTCAGCACCTGGCAGCAAGTGCTGCTGAAGGGAGCAGGCCCACACCCCGGCGGTAGGACCAGCCCGGTGCTGCTGCCATGGCCGGGCACCCCAACCTTCGGGAGCCCGTGGCCTCGCCGTGGCGAGAGGGGACATCCTGGTCTGGGCCCTGCTTCGCAGCCTCTCACCGGCTTTTTCTCTGCTTCTTCAGCGGAGACCCTGGGGACCCAGCCATGGAGAGGTCAGCCTTCACAGAGCGGGACGCTCACAGCGGGTCGGTGACGTGTCTTCAAGGGCGGCCGGCCCTGCTGGTCAGCAGCACGAGCTGGACAGGTCTGTGCAGCCCCCAGGGCACTGGGGGTTTTAGTGACGGACACCCGGCGAGCCCGGGTGCTCCCCACCTCTTTGCCTGATGAGAAGGGGAGGGCGTGGAGCTGGGGGCGGTTCTCGAAACAGCCCCTGACACTCTCATCTCTTCTCCCAGAGGACGAGGACTTCTCCATCCTGCTGGCAGCTTTGGAAAGTAGGTGTGTGGCTGTGGTTGGGGGTTCTGGGCTTGTTGGGGCTGCTGAGCTGGGACATGCTCACTTGGCCTTGCACTGGGTGGGCCGGCCTGAGGACAGCCCGAGGACAGCGGGGGTGTGGAGGTGGGCAGCTCCAAGTCCCCGTTTGGGTCACTGAGTGGCCAGGCCCTCAAGCTGAACTGTCGCCCTTGGGGAGCGTCTCAGAGGCTGGCGGCCCCGGTGGGAGCGGCACCCTCCCCACCCGACAGGGTGACCTGGTTATGGCTTCTTTGTTTTTGTAAACACAGAGTTTGAGCAGCTGACTCGTGCTGGAGACGGTCTTCCTTCTCTAGTCTGTGTGATAACAGGTACTGCCTGGGACACTTGGCATCTGTGTTTAGCTGGGGGACGGCGGAGGGGCAGGGGTTACCGCATGCTATCCACGCGACCTTGTCTCGTGAATCCTCTCTGCAGCTCTGCGGTAGGGTTTTCTGTTGCTTCACATGGGGGAAACTGAGACTCAGAGGGGCCTCCAGGCAGGGTGGCGAGCCTGGATTTGAATCTCAGGTAGCAGCACCGCAGAGATACCGAGCATTCCCCTTTTCCAGTGGTTTTCAAGCATCTTTTCATTTTTCAAACGAAAGAGCCCACCGGCCAACGTGAAATTGCTTCCCAAGTCCCAGAGAAAGGGAGAAAGGCAGAGGGAGTTCCTGGGCTGGCGGCTTGTCCCGCTCTCTCCGCTCCTGGCCCCGGCTCCAGGGGCACCTTGGCGCCCACTGCACACGCCACGCTGCCTGGGGGCCCTGGCGGGACAGGGGATAGTCCCTGTGTGCCCCCGCACGTGGCACAGATGGAGAAGCCGGATCTAGCCGGTTGGTGCTCTGGTGCCAGGCCAGCGTTTGTCCAGCCGTGGTCGTGGCCGGAGGCATCAGGCTGCAGATGGCAGGGCCTCAGTGGTCAGAGAGTACAGCTCTGGGGGTGCTTGGGTCTCTTGGGTTGTTTTTGGAAGGGGCTGGGATGGGGCCTGCCTGGAGCTGCCAAGATTGGGGCTTCTGGGAAGGGGGCTGCTTGCATCTTAGCAGGAGCATCTGGGGCAGGGACACGGGCAGGGCCAATCCATGGCAGTGACTGCTTTTCTCTGCAAAGGCAAAGGGCCTCTGAAGGCCCACTACGGCCGCCTCATCAGCCAGAAGAGCTTCCAGCACGTCCAGGTCTGCACCCCGTGGCTGGAGGCCGAGGACTATCCGCTGCTGCTAGGTAAGCGGCCAGGCAGGGGGCCTCGGGGAGGGTGGTGTTTAAAGGGGAGGCCCCTGGGGAGGAGAGCAGACTTCTTCCAAACAGGGCCAGTCAGTAAAGATTCTAGGGCCTCTTACATTGTTTTTATAACCCTTTCAAAATTTAAAAGCCATTCTCAGCTCAAGGGCCAATACAGGCAGGTGGGATTGGGCCTTGCCTGAGGCCACTTGAGATTGTGGGCCGAGCTCCTGAGAGGAGGCTGCTTCCTGGTGCACCAGCCCCTCCCTGGCTGGCGACCCCGAGGCTGTTTGCCGAGGTTCTAGGAGGCCTCGTCCTCTTGGCCTCCTACCCCTCTCTCCCTTCCATCCTGCGCTCCCTTCCACAGAAGGCCGGGGCCTGGGTTTGGGGCCACCGTCCCTAGATGTGGGAGGGCGATGGCTTTGGGAGGTGCAGGGATAGCGTGTCAGATGGCACAGCCTCCGTCAGCAAGACGTCTGTGTTTACCTTGTGATTGCTTTGAGCAGGATGTCGAGGGTCGCTGTTGACATGTCTCCAACACCTCATCTTCCAGCCTCCAGTAGGAAGTCTGGGTGGAGAGCCTTTGGCAGGCAGAAGTTTCTAGCTAGTCCTTAGTAATGTTAAGTTGTTTATTTGGCTTTATTTTCACAGTGGCAGCTGGCTTTTTTGGGGTCTGCTGTGGGTTCTTTTTTTAAATTATTGCTGTAAGATATATATAACAAAATTCGCTGTTTTAACCATTTTTGGTGTGCAGCTCAGTGGCATTTATTATATTCACAGTGTTGTACGACCATCACCGCTGGCTGTTTCCAAAACTCTTTCATCACCTCCTACAGAAATTCTGTACCCATTAACAATAACTGCTTAGGAGTTCTTTTAAAATAAGTTGTGGTGAAGTAGAGAGAGTAAGTCAAACTGAAATAAGGAAGTTAAGTAACTGGCAATAGATAGATGCCAGTTGTGGCAGCTGGGGGCATCACCAGGTCCCTGCCCCCGGCCAGGCTGCAGGGCCAACTTCAGCCACTTGTATTTGGAGCTGTCAGGAACGTCATCGGATTTCCACTCCCCATGGGAGGAGTCGCTCCACCGTCCTGGGAGGACTCCTGTTCCCAGGGCGGCGGCCGGCACTGACTGCCCCTCGCCCCGCAGGGTCGGCGGACCTGGGTGTCTGTCTGCACAAATCCTCCAGCAGCCTGGACCTGCCCATGAAGGTGGTGGACATGTTCGGGTGCTGTTTGCCCGTGTGCGCCGTGAACTTCAAGTGGTAGGAGTGGAAACCGAGTCTTGCAGGGGTTAGGGTCTCAAGTCCAGCACAGACAGGTGGCCGAGAGCGGGGTGTGTTTTGCTCGTGCTCATCGAGAATGGTGGCTGGAGCTGCCTGCGCAGCTCATGGGGCTGTCTCTCTGCCTCTCCCCATGTCCCCTTTGGCTGAGCTCGTATAGCTGGATTTGAATTAGTTAAATGAGTGTAATTCTGAGACCCCACTCGACCCGGCAAAGATGGGTGTTTGGAAAGGGCGGTGTTACAAATTCTAGAAACAGCAGCCCCAGCACGCTGAGCACTCAGCCCTGCTCAGGAGCAGCCTCTGGATGAGGAGTTCGGGATGCTAGACCCTTTCGTGAGCTGGGCTCAGGGCATGTCAGGACCAGACCTTCTGGTCACCCAGAGAAGCCATCCTTAGTGTGACCAGCCAGTCCCCAGGCACAGGGGTGCCCTTATCTTGGTTTTTGGGCATGGGGTTAAGAACTATTTCTGCGTCTTTATTCTTGAGTATGTTCTCAGAAGAGCACACAGCACAAAAGGTCCAGATCCCCTTAGGGCCCCTCATCCAAACCTGTTTGGACATATGATGCGCATCCTTCTGGGTCTTTCTCCTACTCAGATGCCAAATTGGAACAGGCTTGCTGGACCAAACCGGCTCTGCCTGCGTGTGCGTGGGGTGGGGCAGGTGGGCGCCACAGGGTCTGGTTCCCTTTTGAGGCAGCCTCAGGCCCCTTGTTCTCTCCGCAGTTTGCACGAGCTTGTGAAACACGAAGAAAACGGCCTGGTCTTCGAGGACTCAGAGGAACTGGCCGCTCAGCTGCAGGTAGCCGTGTCGGGCCCTGCTCCAGGGCTTGGGGTTTTGGAGATGGGCACTGAGCCGTGATCCCCGACTGCCGCTTCCTGCAGCCCTGGCGGGACTACCCGGGGGCTGGAGGAAAGGCCGGGGAAGGGAGCAGAGGTCACAGGGGCTGGCCTGCTGTGCTGTCTTGCTTCAAGCGACCAGTGGGCTCAGGAAAACTAGGACATGCCCCTGCCTGCCCCCTGGATTTAAGGAGCTTACAACACACAGATGAAGCCAGAGCAAGGCGGGCTGGGCTGCAGTCCAGGGCGCGATCGGGATCCGAGAAATGAGAGTGGGAGTGAAAGGAGCTCCTTGGACCAGCCTCGGGAGACGGATGGGATTCCACAAAGGAGGCTTGTTTCCTTTTTATTTGTTGTTGAGACAGAGTCTCAACTCTCAACTCTCTGGCTAGAGTGCAGTAGTGTCATCGTAGCTCACTGCAGCCTCCAACTCCTGGGCTCAAACATCCTCCTGCCTCAGCCTCCCGAGTAGCTGGGACTGCAGGCACGCACCTCCACGCCTGGCTCATTTTTCTATTTTTAGTAGAGATGGGGTCTCACTCTTGCTCAGGCTGGTCTCAAACTCCTGACCTCAAGTGATCCTTCTGCCTCGACCTTCCAGAGTACTAGGATTACAGGTGTGAGCCACCACATCCACCTGGATGCTTGTTTTTTTGTTCCAGAAAGTAATATATTGTCATTCTTGACAACTGAAGTATTGGCAAACTTTTCCATAAAGGTCCAGGCAGAAAATCTTTTAGGTTTTATTATATAGTTGCTGTCAGAACTACTCTGCTATAGCGTGAAAGCAGCCACAGACCATCTCTCCAAGAATGGGAGTGGCTGTGTTCCAGTAAAACTTTATTTACAAAGATGGGTGGGGGGCCGGGCTTGGCCTGCAGGCTGTAGTGTGCCAATCCTTGATTTAGACAGTTCGGCAGGGCTGGAAAGAACACAGATGTCACCTCATTCCCAGCAGACGCGTGGGACTGTGCAGGCCAGAGGCTGAGAGGAGGTGCTCCCGGGAAAGGAACACAGTGGCCAGGAGGTGCTCCAGGGCGTCAAGTATGGGAGAGCAGGACATGCAGGGACATTTCCAGAAAACTCGCTGTCAAGCAGGAGACGGAGCATTGCCAGGGCGTGAGGGGCCTTGGGTGCCCAGTGCGGGAGTGGGCACGTTGGAGGGGGCATTGTTGGGTCAGGGACCTGGGGTCAGCTAGGCTGTCACCCGGGACGGGGTGGGGAGGAACAATGAGGTAAGTTCTGGTATTTGATTTTTTGTAGATGCTTTTCTCCAAGTTTCCTGACCCTGCTGGCAAACTTAGCCAGTTCCGGAAGAACCTCCGGGAGTCAGGGCAGCTTCGGTGGGATGAGAGCTGGACGCGGACTGTGCTCCCTTTGCTTATGGACACGTGACCCCCGGGGCCAGGGACTAAAACCCAGGATCCCCCCGGGCCCCTTCTCCCCCCACAGCTGAGTCCCAGGTGACCCTCCGGAGCAGCGCCCCCTGGGGGTCAGAGCTGCCACGTGAATAAAGCTCTCACAGCCAGGAGCTGTGTCCGGGAAGCCGGGTCTGTCCTGGCTCCCTTGTGGGCTCCAAGGTTCGTCCTTTTTCTGTCCTGGCCTGTGCTCCTCTCCCGTGGGTTACGTTTCTCTCACTTGCTGGGACTCTGAGCGTCCCTCCGCTCTGTGCCATTGTCCCTGGTGTCGGCCCTTCCCTGCTCTGCCTGTCGTGTTCCCATCCTGCGCTGGGTGCGGCTCCATGAGGACCTCAGCGTCCAGGCTGGGGACGTTGTACTCGATATACATGTTATCTGCACAAAGGAAATGCTTGCCTTTGAGCCAGAATTTTCATTTCTGATTTATGGTGATTTTCTTAAGAACCAGAACTGCCAACAAAAAGGGGCACCCACACATCAACAGTGTATATCTTATTGGAACACAGTTCGTGGTCTGTGGTTTAACATTCTTCAAACATTCAAGTCCAATGAAAGTTTTGTTTTTTTTGCGACGGGGTCTTGGTCACCCGGCTGGAGTACAGTGGTGCGACTGTGGCTCCCTGCAGCCGCCAGCTCCTGGGCTCGGCCTCCCGAGTAGCTGGGACTGTGGGCGAGCGGCACCACAACTGGCACATTTTTCCATTTTTTGTAGCGATGGGGTCTCACTGTGTTGCCCAGGCTGGTCTCAAACTCCTGGGTTCAAGCAGTCCTCCCACCTTGGTCTCCCAAAGTGCTAGGATGACAGGCATGAGCCACCACCCATGAAAGTTTTATCTGCTTTCCCACAAAAATTCCCACACTAGTGATTTCATTTTCACAATAACCTTTGGAAGCCCGTGGGGGCCTACAGCACGAGCTGCAGGATCGCCGTCTCCGAGCGCTCTTCGTAAGGAAACAGCTGCCGGCCGTGAGGGGGTGCTGCTTCCCACCGGATCCCGGCCCGGCCTGGAAATGGAGCATGCATCTTAGGACGGTTGTTTGGACAGGGCCTGGGCTCCTCCCCCAGGTGGGCTGCACAGCAGCGACTGCAGCCAGCGTCCTCACGCCCCACCCCGCACCTGTCCCCCCACTGCACAGCCGAGAGGAGCTGCGGTCTGGACCCTCGTCTGTCTGTCTGCTCCGGGGGCCACTCTTCACAAAGCTTCGAGGGGCTTGTGCCGTCCTCTTAAGCACAGGTGTCTGAAGAGCCACTAGCCGGGATGATTTTTAATCAGTTTTTTGGTATGAGTGAAAAATTAGGACTCGTGAAAATGAAGCAATACAGACATAAAAGTGTAGAAGTCTCTACAGTCCCACCATCCCAGTGTGACAGCTGTTAACTGGCATATATTCTTGATTCTCCCATAGGTATACTAACATGAAGATGATTCTTACAATCAAAACATTTTTTTCTTTAGAGACAAGGTCTTGCCATGGTGCCCAGGCTGGCCTCGAACTCCTGGGCTCGAGTGATCCTCTCACCTCGGCCTCTCGAGCAGTTGGGATTACAGGCATGGCCACTGTGTCAAGTTAATTATTATTTTAAAACAAGAATGAGCTTATGGAGGACAGTGAGACCCTGTCTCTTAAAAAAGCAAAAACAAAGCTTATATGTATCTGGTACTTTGCTTTTTTCACTTAAAAGATACCGTGGACGTTCTGCTAAAGGCCGCGTGGCGCTGGCAGCGGAGCACCATGAGCGTGCTCGCTCGACCGCTCTGCGGTCAACTTGCCGCCGCGTGGTTGGGCGTCTGGGTCGTCTGTCTGTGCAGGCAGCTGCTGGGAGGGGCTTTGCCCAGGGGAGCTGGGGCAAAGACAGCTCTGCACTGCCGGCAGGGCACGTGGAAAGCCCTGGCCAGGCCTGGTGAGTGCAGGGTTGCAGGCAGGTGGCGGTGGGTGGGGTGGGTGTAGTGCGGGCAGCCTGACCGCAGCCCCCGGGAGCCTCGGGGCTGCTCAGCCTTCCTGCGCCCCAGTGTCTTTGTGGGTGACACAGGACAACCGCACACGCCTCACAGGTGCTGGGCGCTGACAAATGTCAGGTCTGAGGACAGCGGGTGGCTGTGTGCAGGTGGGCCCCTTACCCCTTCTCTGAGATCACCCTGCTCTTCCACTTACTGGGTGCCCGTAACAGCGGCTGCCCCGTTCCTGAGTGTCCCTGTGTGCTCGGCACTGTGCCAGGCGTGTACAGGCTTCCCTCTGGGGTGGGTGTCTCGGGTGCAGGTGAGGAAGGACACTGAGGCGTGGGGAGGTGAATGACAGCCCAGCTCCACAAGGGTGGCTGGTGGGATGGCCGGGTGGGCCCAACACCGACTGGCATCCTGACACCCACCTCTATTTTGCAGATAAGGAAACTGAGGCCGAAAGGCTTAGGAAACCTGACACACACAGTAGGGCTGCGGGTCTCACATCTGTCAATGTAGTCACTGTACCAAGCTGCCTTCCTCCTGCCCTGCGGCCCTGCCCCGCTCACCTGTGTCTGCAAGTTCCCAGCACATGTCGTGGGGTGTGGGGCTTCCTAGCTTTTCCCCGGGGTCCCATTCTTTTCCTAGAGCCCGGTGGGGACAGCTCGGTGGCCCTGCAGGCCTGGGCAGCCCCTCGGAGATGGCTCCTGGGCGCGGGGGCTCACCTAGCTCAGTGGTGAACAGCCGGCAGGTCTCTGGGTTGCGGACGGTGAAGGCAACGTAGACGTCAGGAGCCCGCTGGTCGCTCCGGCAAGCAGAGAGCCTCCGCAGGACCCCGACCAGCGAAAGGATGACTTCCGGGCAGTACAGCACGTCTACAGGGAACAGCCTCAGGTTACGGAAAGGGACCACATGGAGGAATCCGGTCATGCTGACCTCAAGCAGGATGGGGTCTGGAAACCGCAGTGACATTAGATTTGGGCTGTTAGAGGTAAAGGGAATTACTCGGGTGGAAAAGGAAAGCCCTTAGGACAGAAAGCTAAAAGACACTGCAACAAATTAAAAAATATCTCCAATCCCTGGAGTTCCTCTAAAAAAAAAAAAATCAACTCTTTGCCTCTTGGTCTATTTAGAAGATGCGTAATGGAGCAGAACATGCCTCTCCGCCTTGGACTTTCCATTCCCAGCCTCTGCTGATGTGTTGGCAGGCTGGCAGGGGCACATGTCCCCGCCGTGGGGCCTGTGGGTTTCAGGGCTGGGCCCGGGCAGAGCAAAGCACTGCTGAGCCCGCAAGGGGGCCGGCCGGGTGAGCTCAGCAGGGGACAAGGGGCCTTTGGCGGCCCAGCCAAACACTGTCCTCTCTCAAGGACCCGTCCTTATACCACAAGTGTCTCTGTGGTCTTGTGGTCTGGGAAGGACGTGGGGCGTGGGCCTGGGACGCAGACAGCCAGGGCCACAGGGACACACAGTGACGACAACACCGAGGCAGCAGAGCCGTGCAAGGAGCCAGCACTGACGGAGGTGGGGGACGCTCAGCTCTTACTCCCTGGCAGCCTGGCTGCTGCAGTCCCACCCGAGGCCTGCCCAGGACCGGGTGCTGGTGACGTGTGGAGGAATCAGACATGGTCCTGGGAGAGCTGTGCTGTCCTTTGTGGCCCTGGAAGGATCAAGGGCTGCCATGGCCATTTCTGCCCCACATCTGAAGACCTGGAGGGGGTGGGGCAGCCTCGCCAGACACGTGGGATGAAACACCCGCGTCTCAGAGGGGTCGTGGGCCGTGGGGGCAGGGACGGCCTGGCTCACTTCCTCGGTGGGCTGCTTTGGCTGCTCCATTTGGTCCTGGGCAGGAGCTGGGGTGCTCCCGCAGGCCGCTGGGGCGGGAGATGGAGTGTGTCCACTCAGCTGTGGCCCGGCTAATGGGGCAGACCGCGCTGGCACCCTGGGGCCTGTTCTGTTCCTCTCCTGCCTTCCTGGGAAAAGCCAGGGCTCGTTTACTGGATGGAGCCATTCTGTCTGTCCCCAACAAGAGGGCTTTGGCTTTAAGGTCATGTTAAAAGGCACACCCCAGTGCTCTGATGTCCCCTTGAGGCCCAGAACGACTCTTCTGGAAGCCCGCCATTTCCCGCCCGGCAGCATCCGTTGTTCCTTCTCCCCGGAGCCAAGCTCGGCCTGCGCGGCATTACCTGCTGCGATGACGACGTCTGGGTGGAAGGCAGAGAGCTGAGGGGCCGTTGCGACGTCCCAGTCCAGATGGGCCACTGTCACCCTGGGGCTCTCTGAGCTGGCGGTGACGTCTGGCTCTAATGATAAGCCATTGAGAAGGACGTTCCCCCGGAGCTGCTCAAGGACACGGCTGTGACAGTCACTGAAGACGTAGGCTCTGGGATGGCATGTCTTGCAGATGGCCAGGCCCGTGAGGCCAGCTCCACTGCCGAGCTCTAGGACAGTCCTGCGACGGAGGAAGGGGGACTCATGTCCACCACTGAGCCATGGCAAACCTGCCTTGGTCCCCTGCCCTGTGCCCCCAAGGTCACCTGTCAGTGAAGGCTGCTGGGTTCTCTATGGCCCATTCCGCGAGGTAGAGAGCAGCGTCCCACGTGACCAGGCCGGTGGTGCCGTGGGAGATGATGGCTGTGCTCTCAGAGAGCGTGACCGAGTCCCCCGAAGGCTGCACCGAGAGACAGGGGAGAGAGAACTGATCCACACGTCAGAATGCAAGCAGCTGGCGTTAAAACCGCCATCAGTGGGTGGCTAAATACACTGATGGGGCCACCCCAGGGACAACCACTCAGCAAGGAGAAGGGACTGACTACCGAAACCTGCGACAGCTCAGACAGGTTCGAGGGCACTATGCAAGTGAAAAGCCAGTCTCCGGTCACACTGTCTGGTTCCCTTCACCCAACATTCTGAAGGGGCAGAATCGCAGCGATGGAGCACATCCCTTCCGCCCGGGGTGGAGGCAGCGGGGGTGGGTGTGGCTGCAAAGACGTGGCTGCTTTGCGATGATTCAGTAACCTGTGTATTTCTTTGGTGTGGTTTTCTGTATCCACGTTTTATTTTATAACAACAGGTTACACACAAACAAAAAGGAGAGCCCAGCCACGAACAATAGCACACGCCTGTAACCCCAGCACTTTGGGAGGCCGAGGTGGGAAGATCGCTTGAGGCCAGGAGTTTGAGCCCAGTCTGGGCAACATAGCAAGACCCTGTTTTCTACAATCAATCAATCAATAAATAAATACTGCAGAATCGAGTCAGGATTTGAACCCATGGGAGGCTGACTGGAGCCTGTGTTTTAACTCGTCTGTGGAGGACAATCTGGCCTACGTGGGGAAGAAATGTGCACATCTCATACCAGCAGATAGCTCCGGTGGCCTTGGGAGGACTCGCTGGCGGTCAGGACCTCTGCCAGTGCCTCATACAGCTCATCCAAAGGCTCTTGGTGGGCAGCCTCGTGCTGGGGGCAGACGGAGCAAGAGCTTCAGCCAAGAGGATTAAGCTGATCTTCATAAATAAAAACATAGGTTCTGCCTATTTGCTTTTGATCTGATCTATAAAAATGGCTGGATGATTTTCGCCAAATTTGGAGGGGACATTTAGGATGGAATGATGTAATATCGGCCAATTTGCTGGGTGTAATGGTAGCATGCACTTGTAGTCCCAGCTACTTGGGAGGCTGAGGCGGGAGGATCACTTGAGCCCAGGAGTCCAGCCTGAGCAACACAGCGAGCCGCCATCTCTTAAAAAAAATTCATTTGGTGGCGGGACCTCAAAGAGAGGTGTAGAGAGGTGAGGGTTAGGTGTAGTCTAGGGCAGGGAGGGATTCCACGAGAGCCACCAAGTGGCCGAGATGGAGCCCTCTGCGTTTGTACCAGCTGTCCTGGATGGAGAAGACAGAAGGTGCTTTGAAATGAGTCCCAGGCAAAGCCACAGGGACACCACTCCACATTTCAGGGTGTGGCTTTTGTGAAGCTGCTTCTCAGCAGGCAGCCCCTGGCCACCATCTCCTGGCACTTCTGGGAAGACCTGCTGGTGACCAAGGACCGTGGGGAGGGGCTACCACAGAAGCAGGGATTATTTATTTGCTAAACCTGGGCGAGGTGTGGCCCCTTCCTTTAGTGGCTGGCAACAGTTCTGCTACTGACCACTGAGGATCGTTTCTCTGACGTCCAGTGTCAAACCCAGTAGGTTTGGGCTCATCCTTCAAATCCATCCTGTATCAGTCAGGGCAAGAGCCCATCCCAGCTAGATCAGTGGGGAGAATCTGACGAGACCCCGGCCGCCGCCTTCCCTCCTCGTACTGCCTCCCCTGGTCAAACCCAGATGGCAGCCCGCTGCCTGGGGAGGCTCCTGCCATGCGGTGGTTTGCAAAGCAGGCAAAGGGCACAGGAAGGACCCGGGCTTCGGCAGGCAAGGAGCCCCCTTCTGGGGAGCCAGCCAAGTCCCTGCTTGGCAGCCATGCTGTCTGACTGCTGGCCGGTCACTGCCAATGACTGACCTTTTTGATGAGCTCAGAGAGAAAGCAGTGGGCGTACTTCACTGCCGGCGGATGCTTCACACACAGAGGATGTTTCACCGTCTGCAACAAAGCACAGAGTGTTGCTGGAGAGACCCGTGTAGTCAGTCTTAAGATATAAGCCTTTTCCTAAAAATGTTCCCACGGCAGTGGCACAGGCTGTGGCAGGGTTTCTGGTGCCTGTTCTGGGCAGGAACTCAGGGCACCGGGGCCCCAGCTCCCTCCCTCCCAGGGTGGCCTGTGTGAACCAGGGTTTGCAGTGACAACATCGATGATCTGGCGCCACAGAAGAGGCAGGAGCCCAAATGGTGGGAAGGTGGGAAGGCCCGCTCCGCACCTTCCCTTTGGAAGCCTGCGTCCCTGGGGACAGGGTGGAAGGGAAGGGGGCTCTCAGGGTGACACTGCAGCTAAAAAGCCTAGAGAAGCCAAGCACAGGAGTTCCAGGCAGTGGGAACAGCTCCGAGGTGGCCATGGCCTGGCATTTTGGAAAAGGGGCAGAGCATCCAGAGCTGTGTAGGTAGCGACAGGTGGGGAAATGTGAACCTGGGGGGAGAAGGGGAGAGGGTCACTAGGGCCTGCTGGCCAGGAGGGATGCGGATTTTACCCAAGGGCAGCAAAGCGCCCCACACAACACACAAGACCTTCAGGGGCTCTCTAGTTGGCCTGTGCTCAGTTTTAGAGCAGCTCGCCCTACATTTTGTGCTCCTCTAACTTCGAGGGTGAGGCTCAGGGTGGAGTCAGTAGGCTGCAAGACAACCTCAGGTACTTCCGTGCCCACAGCCAGAACCACTGGGTTCCCCTGAAAGTCTTCCTGCTACAGAGGCATCTTTTCCATGTGGAGAATCTCGGTTCACCCTCCAGCACAGGAATTCCTAACCTGGGCTCCGTGGATGGGCCTGGTGGTTGGGGGCAGCGATGTCTGCACCTCCCCTGAGTTTGTGTGCAAAACGTATTCTCCTGATGCATTTCCTTTTGAAGAGGGAGCATGTAGCTTTGGCTTTTAAAAAGGGCTCATGACCCTTCAGAAGGTGAAGACCCAGGATGCAGTGTGATCTGCACTTCACCTGCACGGCCAGGGTCCAGGGTCCGGGGTCAGGGGGGCAGGCCAGGCTGGGTGGTGGTCCTGCCTGTAACCTGCATGCGGATGCACTTCAGCGTCCTCGCCCTGTCCTGGGCAGAGCAAAGGCCCATCTACGTCTAGAAGAGAGACATGCGTGGGCAGGATGGGCCTCCTTGATTTTTCTTTAAATGCAAAAAGAAAGTCTCTGAGCAGCTACCAAACGCTAGAAGCCATCCCCACTCCTGTCATCTCTGATTTTGATGCGGACTGTTTAAAAAACATTCCCTAGATCCTCTCCTCCCATGCAGATTTTTGTATATTCTGACGTCTTCATCTAAGAAAACAAAAGAGCCAGAGCTGTCTGAGGTGCTGCCACCCACCCGCAGTGCTGACTCAATGGTTTTTGTCCTTCAAGCAGAGGATTTTAAAGGATACCAGGCTCTGCTGCCAGGCATCCCGGGCAAGTGAGGAGGCCAGGTTTTGGGCCCTGGGGACTCCAGGAGTCTCACCTTCTGCAGAATCCCCAGCAGCAGCTCGGAATCCGATGAGTTCCTTAGTTTCTCTTCTAGGCTCTGTTCGGAGGGGCGGGAGAGAGAGAGAGATCTCAAGGGCATTTTCTCAGGAACATTAAACATGCAGTGGAACGTGTTGGCAGAGCGCTAAGTGATCTCCCCCCGGGGACCGGGAGCCAGTCGGAAGGCGAAGCCACAGCGGCTGAAAGCCTGACCTTCAGATGTCGTGGGTTGCACCTGGATGAGTCGCAGGGGAGTGTCAGAAGACTGACCCTTGGTTCGCGTTAGCCCTGGCTGCTGAGCTGTCGCCTGGGTCAGAGACTGGCTCCTCACTTGAACTGTCAGCCGGCAATTACCAGGGGAGCCACGGCACCAAGTCCCCAGGGGCTTGCCTGGGACGTGACACCCAAGTTAGTGTGAAAATGAAGAATGTGCACGTGCCAGGCTGGGTTATAGGGGCTCCAGAGTCAGGCAGACTGTCTGGTATGCAACACAGGGCAAGTCACATCATTGCTTCAGAGCTCCTTAGCCACGCCTTAAAAGGCCCTGCAAGACCCGGCCAGCCCCTCTCTCTGACCTTTTTCCCGCCACTCCATCCCTCCCTGGTCACGCCACTCTGGCCACGCTGGCTGCACTGCTGTTCAACGACAGCTGACTTGTTGCCACCACAGGGCCTTGGCACATCCTGTTCCCCAGGACCTTCCATGGCCCGCTGCTTCACTTTTCAGGGAGGTCTTCTCTGAACTCCCCACTTTGACGAACAGTCCCCCCAAGTTGCTCCAAACTCCATGTCCCTGTTTTATTGGCTTTACAGCCACTCTCATCTGATGTTTTCTTGTTTATTCAGTTATTTTGTTACTCTCAGGCTCTCCCAGGCAAGTTGGGCTTCCTCTGTGATGCGTACCACTGATCCCTGGTGCCTGGCTTGTGGGAGGCATTCAGTAAGCATTTGGTGACTGAATAAAAATACCAGCTAACACTTAAAACGTGCATTTACCATGAGCTAGGCACTGATTCACCGGCTTTTGTACTCACGTAATACGGACAACACCCTATGAGGCAGGTATCATTATGTCTCCCGTTTTACTAATATTATAAAAAAAGATGGCACAGAGAGATGCAGTCACTTGCCCAGGGTCACACAGCATGCAGGGGGTTGGACCAGGATTCAAGGCAGGCAGGCTGTCTCCTGGGTCTGAGCTCTCAGCAACTGCACTCTTCCTTCAGTCGACCTCTCCGGTCAGATGTGAGTGACAACAACAGTACTCACCTCAGGGGTGCTGAGTGAGTCCAAGCAAGCATTTATCACGGGCATGTGGATTATCACGGGAGATACTGAATGGGAACCTATGGATGCTATTAGAAAGCTTTTGGGTTAAAAATGTATATATGCCTACTGACCACAGACGATCTCTCGGAGTGCCAAATGTTTGATGTCAATGAAATAACACGGATGACTAACCGCCACCCCATAAGAGGGGGCAGACCCAGGGAGGAATACGGGTCCAGACTGACTCATCCCGGTGAGCTCACCGCACATGAATTATGAACGAGGCAGGGTCCATTAAGCCCCTCCGTTGGCAGAAGGGAGGCCGCTGCCAGGCCAGGTCTGCGGGGCGAGGGGAGGCCCCCCTTTGGCCTTGGAACCCAAGCTGCTCTGAAATGATTTTGTCCAGTGCCGGAGGTACAGAAGAACACTGAGGACCGGGCGGGACGGCCTGCGACCTGCTCACCGCCCGCTCGTTAGAGCGAGGCTGCCTGCTGTCCTGAGCACCTGGCGTTTTAGAATGGGCGAGGGTGGGCCCGGCGCAGTGGCTCACACCTGTAATCCTAACACTCTGGAGGCTGAGGCAGGAGGATCGCTCAAGGTCAGGAGTTACAGAGCAGCCTGGGCAAGAGCAAGACCCCGTCTCTACGAAAAATAGAAAGAAATTAGCTGGACAACTAAAACTATATACAGAAAAAATTAGCTGGGCATGGTGGCACATGCCTGTGGTCCCAGCTACTCGGGAGGCTGAGGCAGGAGGATCGCTTGAGCCCAGAGTGTGAGGCTGCTGTGACCGAGGCTGACACCACGGCACTCTAGCCCCGGCGACAGAGCGAGACTCTATCTCAAAAACAAAACAAAACAAAAAAAATGGGCGAGGGTGGCTGTGTCCCAGTGATAAAGACGGTCATTGGCTTAAACAAAAAAGCATGAAAATGATCGTGAACCATCCATGACCCTGAAAACCCGACCGGAAAGGGAGCTGGAGGAGGACTCGGGGGACCACTGGTCGCGGGGGTCCGACCCGCCGCCGCCCACGCGGGCCCAGCACGGCACCAGCGCCCGGCGCGGGAACCGAGGCGCTCACGTGGCGCGAGGGCCGGGGCCGTGGACCAGAGCTCGCCCGGCCGTCCCCCCGCGCGCCCCGCCGCCCACCTGCCAGGGGAAGGAGCGCAGCGCGCGCGCCGCCAGGAAGCGGCGCTCGAAGCTCCACAGCAGCCGCTCGGTGCCCGCGCTCTCCTCGGGCGCCATGGCGGGGGCGGGGCCGCGGCGTTGCCCGGAGACCGGGCGGAAGCTGGGCCGGCGCCGGGAGGAGGCGGGCTCTGAGGCGGGGCCTTAGGGTCCTGGGGCGGGGTGGGGAGGGGCCAGATTGATAATGGCCTGGGGGCGGGGACTAGGGCGGGAACAGGCGACGCCCGTGTGTGGGAGGCGGGGCGCAGAGCTCGAGCCGGCCAAGGGCAGACCCGAGGCCGGGCCTGGGAGGTGGGCCCGGGGCGGAGCGTAGGCTGGTGTTGGGGCGTGGCCAGACGTGGGGAGGCGGAGCTTAGGGAGGGCCCGGCCTGGGGCGGGGTCCAGGGTCTGAGAGGCGGGGCTTTGGGTGGGGCCAAGCGATGCTCCGGGCGCTTGAGATGGGATCCAGAAGGGGCTTGGGGAGGGGTCGACGCGTTACTCGGGGAGGGTTTGGGGCGCGCCTAGGAGCGGGGACAGGAGCGGGGTCCTGGAGGAGGAACTTCGGGCGGGGCCGAATGCGGGTCTGGGGCCCGGCGGTCGGCGAGGGGCACCTGGCCCCGAGATCATTCTTGCTGGTCCTTCCCCTCCAGGAGGGTCTTTCTGGAAGGGGCCGTCCGGGTGGCCTATCTGAGCGCCACTTCTCGGGGACCGGGCAGTCTTGCGTTCACCAAATACTTATTAAGCGCCTACTGTGTACCTGGCGGTGTCAGGCATTGGGCTGTGTAACAGTGAGAAAACCTCCATGTGGACCCTGCCCTCCAGGGGCTTGGGCCTCGCAAGAAGTAGACATGGAAGTAATTATCACACAAGCATAAAAGTACAATGGCAACATCTTCCGCTGTAGGAGTTTTGATCCTGCAGGGAAAGGAATCTGAAGGCAGAGCAGAGCTGGCTCCTGGGGCGGGGGGCGGTATAGAGGTGGGGATGGGAGATGGAAGAGAAAAAAACATAAGTATTTTAGTTCGAAGTTCTTGTGTCTTGAGTTAAAAGACAGGGCAGTTCGCAGCCCACTGGTGCTGCCCCGGGAACTTGAACTGTGTTCAAAGTCTGGAGCGTTCACCTTAGCAAATCCCTCAAAAAATTCCACACGGAGAGTCCCAGGAGCTAATTTGTTAAATATACTTGCAGAAGGTAGATGAGGAGACAGATTAAATCTTATTACCTTCTTTCGGATGAGAAACACTTGAGCCCTGCTCAACCATGAGAACAAGAGAGGAGAATTAATTCTAATTGAATACAATTATGCTCTCATGTCTGTTGTTCCCTCACCAGAACCAAGGGAGCACGGGATCTGACCAAAGAATCGTCTTTTATTCCCCGAATGCAGGTGATTTAAATAAAGATGGCGGGCTGTGGTTGCTGCTGTGTGTTCAGACAGAATCAATGGTTTCTAGGTCTGAGATGCTGCCTACATCCTCTCAGTCACTGTGTCCTGAGACAGTCACCTGAAATCTTAACCAGGGCAGGGTCTTGCTGGCCAGGGGAGGCTGGCGTCAGAGCTGGGTCAGGGGCACCGGTTTGCTTCGGCTGTTTTGCTCAGGTCTCTGCCTGCTGTAGACAATGAAAACCAACCAGGGCAGGTTAGTTACACTCATATATCCCAGGCTTATTCTATTAACTCACGTAATGACCATTAATTACCTTTTCTCTGAGGAGCAAGAGGGCATGGACAGTCAATGCCGTGGTAAGTAATACTGCATGATGTTAACTAAGATGTTAATACATCTAGGCTAGTTCAGTATTTCCTGATGCCATAGTTGGGAAGCAGATTGAGGAAGGACCCCTGTGGGGCCACAGAACTGACCTGTCCCCAGAGAAGAAAACTTGTTCTTGGTGTGTGGGCTCTTAGGAGGGACAGACAGAGGTCATATGTCTTAGATCTGAATCTGGAAGGAGCAAGGCACTAAAAGGGATTTTTTTTAATGTCCCATAGACATCACAGGCATTGTAAGCTCAGGTGCAAGTAAAGATTAGGGCCGATGCTTAAAACAAAAGGTGAAATTCCATGTGGTGTTGGTATGAAGAGAAGCATTGGGACAATCTGGGCGTCCTCCAGTTGCTAGTTGTGTATGCGCTCAAACTATAGTAAAGATTCGACTTTGGGATCTGAGGCTTTAAAGGAAATAACAATAACCTAAGGCATTTTCATCGCATGGAATGGTTGCCTTTTAGAAATTACTCTGTGGGCATGGAAGTTCAATCAGTCCATTGAGGTTTTTTCTTTATCTCTCTTACGGTTAATGGTTTCTGTAGAAAAGGACCAATTGATTTCTTTCTAAAATGTTGCTTCAGGGTGTAGAGACCTTTATAGGTCATGTTTCAACTTATGGAAAATTTTTATAGCTCAAATATAAATTACATTGAATGTGGACTTTGTAATGGAATTTAAGGTTAAGTAAAGTTCCCACTTTCCTTAGGCTGTTTGTAATTAATGCTCAGGGGGCCCCATGCTGTCAAGACAGGAGCGTGTTAAAGCAGAAGGTTGGTCAGGGACGGATGTGATAAGGAAACAGAGGCTCAGTCTAACGACGTAACTGTCGAGAAGCAGAATGAGGCGCGCCAGGGTCATGTAATGCTTTGGCTGGTGGCAGGACCTGTGTTATGGGTTAAATTGTACCCCTGAAAGGGTAAGTTGGAAGTCCCAATCCCCGACACCTGGGAAAGTGACCCTATTTGGAAATAGGGTTTGTGTAGATGTAACCAAGTTGAGTCATACTTACCACTGGGGACGAATCCAACGACTGGCTCCTTATAAAAGAGGATGCCCTATGAAGACAGAGATGGGGAAAGGTGGCCATGCGGTGACGGAGGCAAAGATCAGAATGATGCGTGTGCAAGCCAAGGAACACTAAGGATTGCCGGCCTCCACCAGGAGCTAGAGGGACAAAGAGGGAGCCCTCTCCGCAGGTTTGAGAGGGAGTGTGGCCCTGCTGACACCTTGATTTTGGACTTCAGGCATCCAAGTCTCCAGGACAATAAATTTCTGTTGTTTTCAACCACCCAGGTTGTGGTTCTTTGTTACCATAGTCCTAGGAAATGAATACAATGAATGGGCTGCACAATTTTCGGGACCCAGTGAAGAGTGAAAATGTGGGGCCCTTGTTAAAAAATCAAGAATTTTGGCCAGGTGCGGTGGCTCACACTTGTAATCCTAGCACTCTGGGAGGCTGAGGCGGGAGGATTGCTGGAGGTCAGGAGTTTGAGACCAGCCTGCGCAAGAGTGAGACCCCCCGTCTCCACTAAAAATAGAAATAATTAGCTGGGAACTACTAAAAATAGAAAAAATTAGCCAGGTGTGGTGGCGCATGCCTGTAGTCCCAGCTACTTGGGAGGCTGAGGCAGGAGGATCGCTTGAACCCATGAATTTGAAGTTGCTGTGAGCTAGGCTGACACCACGGCACTCTAGCCTGAGCAACAGAAGAGACTCTATCTCAGGAAAAAAATAAAAATCAAGAATTTCAAGACCGTGACAGCAGATTATTAAACATTCCCGAGCCTTCTGGGATTGTCTGCCTTGAAAGCCCCTGAGGCCAGCTGGGTTGCTGGGTTCTCAGAGGGCTGGACCTCCGTGGCACGCAGGAAGTGGCTGAAATGGGTTATTACAATGCTCAGTGATCAACTACAGGAGGCTCAAAGACCACTTACTTCTTTTTCCGATGAATGGCTGAGTATGTCACACTAGCCACAAACAGAACCTTGAGAACTCTGGGGACGCCACCGAGCCGGATGACTGTGTTTTGGAGAGCAGATGCCCTATGCATCTCCACTCCTGTTAAAGAAACCAGAGGGTTTTTAATTGCTCAATTATTAAGAGGCTGTTCTGGCTGCTCCTGGTTCCTGGGGAAGTTTCCCGTTCAGCTGCTAGTGAATATTAATTATGGAAATGAAATGTACATTTAACCCAAGAAAGTGCTCACTCTGGAGAAAATCTCACAGAGCAAACTGTTGAAAGCTGATTTACTAAATGACCTCTTTGCCAAATGACCCATTTGCCTAATGGCCACTTTGCCAAACGACCAATTTGCTAAAAGCCAGTTCTGTGGAAATCAGTTTTCAGATGTCCTGCTTATCAGCAGCTGTCAGTGGAACACCTTACCCCAGGCTCCTGATGGGTTGTGGGACAGGGAGGGGCAAATAGTTGTAGCAAAACTTTTAAGCTTAAGAAGAAAAAAGTCCTAGGTAATTTGGTGAATCGGTCCTTTATTTAATTAGTTTTCAGCAAAAGGGGCTGCTTCCTGTCTGTTCAGAAGATGGTGGGCAGTGGTTTAGCAGAAGGGAAAGGATGTGTTACACCTTACTCCTTTCTGAGTGTGATAAACACTCGATACATCACTGGACAGTCTCTAAGCCTCTCCTGGCAGAAGACACGATGGCCAGTGTTTGTAAACAATCTACTCAACAAGGGTGACACCAAACCTCAGAGATGAGCTTATTCCTGCTATTTATCACCCAGCTTTAGGGTTTTGAAGTCTTAAGAATTAGCAATCTCATTTCAGACTTCCCGGTCTTGTTTTCAGCAATGAGTGGGATTATGAGGCTCTGTTCCTCTCCTCTGAGCAGCTTTCTGTGTTGCTGAAGGAAGGCTGATTCTCTGTATCTATCCGGGGCATCTTGGGGGCAGACTGTACACGATTTCCCGGGGATCAGAAGGATTATAGCCTGACTTTCTTTCTGGAGCACCTTCCTTTTGGCCAAAAGGCCCAATGGCTTCCCCACTTCTCCTGCTATCTGTGTAGAGCTGTTGCTGTTTTGCTCCGAGGGCTCCAAAGCAGCTGAGAAACAGGATTGTTCAGCTTGAATTTTTTTTTTCCACCCCAGAAGACTCCTTTTTGATCTTTTCCATCTCAGGACAGAGCAGGCTATGCTGACAATTTTTTGGCAGTTGCTTTTGTATCGCACCTGGTCATGACAGTCCACGAGCATTTCCAGGGTGACCGCCAGGGAGCCACTGTGGGGTTCGGGGGCAACTCCCAGGAGCTTGCACGTCAGTGTGTAGATATGACTGCTGTCAAAAGGCTCACCCAGGTGATTCTTCTTGAAATCTGGCCCAAAAGCTCTGAATATGGTCTTCGTGTCCATGAGGACATTATCAAAGCCATGATCGCCTTTGTTGAAATAGAGTATAATTTTCTGAAAAACAATAATAATAAAAAAGTCATTTTGGATTCCAATCCCCTGAAAGGAAACTGTCCCTTAGTTAATGTCATGCTTGTTGGATTTATGAAATCTTTGAAAATTTAAACTAAAAGGACACTGCTACCCACAGTGGCAGAGAGAATACCAAGGCATTAAAAGTCTTTAAGGAAGAGAATGAAGAAAGCATGCCCCTTGGAAACAACGAGACAATAATAATATTGATAAGAATGCTAAGCTCTTTAATGCTAAACATGTATTGCTTACTATGTACCACGTGTTGTCCTGAATGCTTTATGAATATACGTTAACTCCTTCTATCCGCATAGCAGCCTGGTAAAGGTGCTATTAATGATCACCTCTACCATCAGCTGGGGAAACTGAGGCACAGAGATTAAGGAACTTGCACTGAGTCATCGGTAGCAAGTGCTACTATGTATGTGTATTTTTTGGGGAGGTGGTTAGGAGGGGCTCAGGATTCTAGGTAATTGTTTATTAATAAATGTGAAGTAGCTTTTTTGTCTGTTCTCCTTTTCAGATGACGAAGTAACATCAGTCACGACACTGTTTCTGTGTTCTCAGACCAACATGTATATCCGTAGCGTGTAAGAAATGTGACGCTGTGTGCTTTGAGAAGTTGGTCTGCTATCTGTGGCCTGGTGGATATGGAAAGTGCCTGTCTGCTCAGCTCAGGCTGAAGAAATGGATTAAACTGCCTTTGAGGCCAGGGGCTGGCCCGTCAGGGATGAACGCCTTAGGAACGGTCTCGCAGGCACTTCAGTCCCTGAGGAGAGATGAGTGAGCTTCGCTGTACCCTGCTCTGCAGGGCAGGCGAGTGGACGGGAATTTGCAATGTGTATTCGGTGAGAGGCTTTGAGACCCAATGGATTTTCTACCTAATAGTGAGTTCAGCAGAAGATTAAACCGATCACAGCACCCTACTCTTTCAAACTGTTCGGTTGGGCAGTTGAGAATGTGTATGTCCCATTAAATGCCCTCAAGGCACTCCCAAACTGTTCAGTTACAAACAGCATGAACCAGGTTTACAGACAGGCTGGGTGCCTGTGGAGTTTGTCCTTGGCAAGGCCTTAGCGGCGGGCACGCGACTGATCACAGTGTTCTGGGTCACTTGAGGGATAAAATATTAATATATCTTAGGTGGTAAATTGTTGCCTTTTACTGTGAATGTCTCCACCAACATGAAACAATAACCCCATGAGTTTTCCTGTACCTGTTACACTCTGGCCTTGTAACAAGCTGAGAGTAAACAAGTTGCAAACGTAATTGTAATTATCACATTTGGTTCGTGTTCGCAGCAAGAGTTCTGCAAGCTCCACCTGGGGCGTCTTCTGCCATGTGATGTTTATAGCATCCTCTAAACTTTGTTTCTGCCGTGAATTGTTGGTTGGCAGTTAACAAAAACCACACCACCTCATTTATCTCTCCCACTTAGCATTGATTTTAGTGTTTTCTTCTTTAAGCTTGTTTATTTTTTTATAACAGCTTTATTGAGATGCAATTTATGTACCACACAGTTCACGCATGTAAAGTATACAGTTCGGTGATGCTTGGTGTATTCACAGAGTGGTGCCGCCATCACCACAGTCAATTTCAGAACGTTTTCATCACCCCCAAAAGGAACGCTGTACCCATCAGCAGTCACAGCCTCATTTCCCCTGACTTCCCCACACCCCTGGCTCCTGGAAACCACCAATCTGGACATTTCGCATAAATGGAGTCATACAATATGTGGCCTTTTGCGTTTGGCTTCTTTCACTGAGCATAATGTTTTCACAGTTAATCCACGTTGCAGCGTGAATCGGTACCTCATTCCTTTTTTTTGCTGTGTAATGGTCCATAGTAGGGATGGACCCTATTTGTTTATCCATCCATCTGTTGACGGACATCTGGGTTGCTGCTACCGTTCAGCTATTATGGATAATGCCGCTACGAGCGTTTGTGGATAAGTTTTCATGTGAGCAAGACTTGCATGCTTTTTGATATGGGAAAATGAGAACCAGTGGGGTGGCTTTCTTGGTGAATCTTTTGGTGATCTGTGTGTAGCGATCGAGCACGCAGGCTTGGGGTCAAACCTCAGCCTTACATTTCTAATCTCCAGCCACTTCTGTCTAGGCTTTGGTTTCTTCTTTGTTGAAATGGGAGAACTAAGAGCATTTATTTTATAGAGTTGCTGGGAAGACGAGAATGAAATGCCTCCTGTTAAGTTGTTAGTGCGGAGCTGGGCACGGTTTTGATGGACAGTGATATTGATCATTATTGTTGCACAGTGATAATTTGGGGCAGTGTTGGTTGGGCAGGATGTGGGGACGAGGGGTGGGGAACACTTGGGAACCAGTGGGTTACAACTTACAGTGTGTGCACTTATGTTTTAATTTTTTCAGCACTGTTTTTCTCTAGTGGTTGTCTCCCAGATCCAAGAGGACTTTATTCATTTTAGAATCAACTTGCCCCATTGATGTTGTAACCAGAGTCGGAATACGTCACGATTGGCACAACTCACTCATGTTTAGCAAAGTGAAAGTGTTCTGGAAATTCCTCCTTCTTGTAGACGTTGAGGCGAGGGTGTGCATTCTTCAGTGCTTGGTGAAGGGCTTCCTCCTGCCCTGGTTTGGGGTGGAGCATCCCAAAGCCACCATAGTCCACCATATCAACTTGACCAAGTCCTTGAACTTGATGTATGGAGCTTGTCAAGAGGATCTGGTTGACACTGGGATTCTTTTTCACTGTGGTCATGCCGTGGTCTGAGGTTTGGGATGTTGACTCCACCTCGGGATCCAGAGATGGGGTGCGGCCTTGGTCTGGCTAACCAGAGGACACTGTATCCCATGGCCACAGCAACTGGCTCAGTCTTGGGCCCAACCAGAGCCGATGAGATGTGGTCTTGGGACTTCTGCTGGGGGGTGTTGGGGAGGAGAGAGACTGTCCTGCTCATTCCCATATCTGCTGCTGAGGGGCCCAAGAAAGTCCCTTGTAAAATTTGGGTGTGTTGGCCGACATCTCATTTTCTGTGCAGACATCTGCTCAGCTACTGGGCTTGAGGAACTTACCCAGAGCAGAACAATACGGTGGTTAAAAGTGTGCTCTGACGTCGGGCCACCTGGTTGTATCTTTTCTCCACCACTTGGAGGCATGTGATATAAATGCCTCAGTTTCCTCAGCTGTAGAATGGGTATGATAACACCTACCTCACGGAGTGGTTGTGAAGATTACATGCATGTGGGCACCTTATTAAGTGTTCCACAAGCTTAGCTTTTGTTTTTCCCACACAGGGAGAAAGAGCATGGGGTGAGTGGTATGGTCAGGTACAGAGGGGACAAGAATGGTTTCTGCCTCCTGTGAAGTATTGAAGATGGATCTGGAATGTGCCCACAGACTCCAGAGCTGGGGACTGCAAAAGGAAGGGGAGACAGATGGCCCCAGTCCTGGCAGAAGTGGCTGTGGCATGGGACATTGGGTTCCTTCCATCAGAGGTTTGGGGTGAGTTGCTGACAGCTGTGAAATGTGGTTGAGTCTTGCAAGGGACCAGCAGGCCTATGGGGGCTGCTGGGACTAAGATCCTTGTAGGTGGGGCCAGGTGACCTTCACACCTCTATGTCAGGCCACGGACAGCAAGATATGGCAGCATATTACAGCCAACAAGAGAAGGGTCACTGCCACCCCATGGACTGCCATGGGAGGAGATGACATATCTTCCCTGTTTTTCTTTCCCAAGGGGGTTAATCAGGGAAGAACAGGTGGGTGTGCACAAAAGAATAGACCACAGACCACATTTCTTTTGCTCCAGGTTTCTGGGGCCACCGGAGTCTACAGCCCATGACCAGTGACTGAAGGACACAGGAGGACAAAAGACCAGCTCCCTTGCCCAGGTGGTGCTCTAGAGCTCCCTGTGGGGTCAGACTGGAGCAGGTGTCCTCCCGCTGCCCTGTCTTCTTCACTCACACCTCCTGGGAACTCTTCCTCAATTAATTACATGCACCGAATCCCTGCCTCAGGCTCTGCATTTAGGGAACTTGACCTAAGACAGGAGTATTTTTTTTTAATAGTTTAACGTATTTTTAATAGCAAACTTACAGGGACAGCACAGAAGACAGACAACATTAAAAACATGTACTTGCATGTAGGACAACTCAGAAAAGTATAGTGAATGGATGGAATCTGCTGTATGATAAAAATGGTACAGGCACTATTTCATTCCCATCAATAAGAAATTCACTTGTTTTAAAAAAAATCCAAATGCTGGCATCGTCCAGAAAAAGTTAACAGGTTTCTTTATAATTGTTACAAAGTTGAACTGTTTTGACTCGCATTCATGCTTCACATCCCTGCATTTATATTAAAAATTCACACACAAATGAAAATGGAAAAACTGCCGATACCTGATTTCTGTCCCCTGTTTCCACTCACAATGATATACTTAGGTACCTTTTGACTCCATGGGAAAAAAAAAATACCTAACATTCAAAACTACCAATAACAGGAAGAAGAGAATTTTTTTTTTTTTTGAGAATGAAATGTTTTCTCACCTTAGTGGATTCTTTTTAAGCACATTCTCCACGCATGCAGCGTGCTAGCTGGATTTCTCTGGCATAACTGTTCCACGTTTGGCATGGATAGCACACATCTTGGTGCCTCCAAATAGGCCACCCAGGTATCCATAGGCCTCACTTTCCTCCTGCGAAGCAGCAGCAGCTGCGCTCTGGAAGCGCGGATCTGTTTTGAAGTCCTGAGCCATTTCTGGCACCAGACACTGGAGAGGAGGTTTGTGGATCGGAAGTTCAGGGGACTTCTGGTGACATCTCATTTCAGGGAGTGCGGCGGTACCAGGCCTGCAGCGGTGAGGTCTCCTCGCCCCGCCAGTAGAGGGCGCGCTCTTGCGAGCGGCTTCGGTAGCCGGTTGCTTCCTGGGTGCTTTAGCACGGTGGGTCGGTCTGCGGGAGTTCGCTTTGTACGAGGAGGAGGAGCCGGTGCTGTAAAGACCTCCTTGCTCACCCCCTTCTCCTTTGGCTGGCGCACTGGTGGCCTTGGCCGTGCGGGAACAGAGCCAGGACGCTGCACCAAGGCCCTGCCAGCTGGAGCTGGTGGCTCCGCTCACAGCCTGGGTGTCCGGTCCTGACACTCCAGGTATGCCACCAGCTTGGCAAGGCCAGCAGCAGGGCAGACCAAAGGTTTTAGCTTTAGGTAATTAAGGAGAATGATGATGACCCACCTCCCACCCTCATAACCCCCATCTGCTGCTATTTCTGAATCAACGTGTGCCCACTGGTCTGATGAGGGTTGTGGCAGCTGCAGGCAGAGTTCACTCCAAAGTGCTAATACCGAACGCCTTGCGAGGCCTCAGCAGCTCTGCTGTCTGCAGGTAGGTGAGACACCGTCTCCCTGGCACCAGAAGTCATTTTCTATAATGTGACCTGGTTTTCTTTTCTCTAAAGCACGTCCTCCAGTCCAAGATGATCTTAATTTGTTTACTTGTCCACTGTTTCTTTCCTCTGGAAGGTGAGCTCCAGGAGGGGTGTCTGTCTGGCTGAGCACCTATCCCCAGGACCTAGCGCAGGCCTGACTCAGAGCAGGTGCTCACCGTTGACCGAATGCGTGTTGGATGGACGCGTGAGTCTCACCTCCTTTAGTAGGCGAAAAACTCGCCCTGTTCCCACTACTGATTAACTTAACACAAATAATTACAATTCTTTCTCTTTTGGGTTCTAGCGTTTTCTCTGCAACCTCTGCAGGTAACACATTTTCCTTTCTGATAATAGAATTTCTATGGCTGCTTTAATCCGCAAATCCTCTCATATGTATTTATCGAATTTCTGATTGGCATTAGACATAATTCTCAGTTCGTGGTGACAGCACTTTGTCTAACTTGCATGTAAATTGACTTTGCCTGGAAATATGGAATGGACTAGAAGGTTGAGATTTCTAACACTTTGGAGAACACAGTTTGACTGGCTATTTTATTAGTTAGCATAAGCTGTGGTTGACATTACGAGAGACGCAGGCAGTTCTGAATAACCAGTCGGGTTCCTGATGTTTGCACAGTTACATCGCAGATGTCCCCAATTTGAAACCGTTTTCTTATGCTGTGCTCTCAACACACGCGGCTTCTTCAAGGATGTCCCAAGCTGCAGTCTTGGGAAATCATGATTTTTCTTATTTGGTTTCTTAGGAATTTTAGAAGCTTATGCTGCTCCTTAAAATGAACTCCAGAGAGAAACACCCGCACGTACATGCATCCACACACACATACACAGAGACACACTTGACTCTGTTTATTTGGGGCCCGTGATAATCAACAGTGCTATTTTCAACAAATACTTCTGAGAAATAATCCGAGCACTTAATTGGATGCAAAAGAGTGGGTATTTACTACTCTACCCTTTAATTAGCATAATCAGTGTTTCCAGCAGCAATAGCAATTGGAAAATCGCTGGTTTTATTAGGATCATTATTCTCCCTTAGTGTAGTGTTGCATCAGCGTGGCTGTTACTCTTAAGTCGCCTCTTTAAAACGAGGGCCGGTACTTCCTACAGGCAAGTCCTGACTCTTGGCTTGTGTACAGAGTCCGCCAAATGCTTCGGAACCCATAATTGGAGGAAAAGTTTCACTTTGGTTTTGCATTTTGTCTGGTCTGTTCCTTTAGGTGACAGAATTTAAAGGTGCACATGTTTTGGGGGAGGCCAGTCCCCCAGAACTGTTCGGGAACAGTCCGTCACGGTTGTGCCTTGGGGGGAAGCATGTGTGGTTGAGGGAAAGGAGTTAGCGGCTTGTTCTGGGGAGGGATCTGCTGGAAAGAGATGGACTCCGTGGGTTTGAAATTCACAAGTCAAGGTTGGCTCTGGGAGTTCTCCTTGCTTTTCTGGCTGAACAGAAGGAAAGCTAGCTGGCTAGGATTCTGTGTTCTCTACCCCAACCCTTTTGGAGGTTAGATGGTTATTCTTAGAGCCTTTATCATGCCTCATAAAGACACAGCTTGGGCTGATATTAGGGTGAGTTATCTCATGGTTAAGATTCTTTTAGGCAGCAGTTGCTGGATTTGCCTAGCTCATGGCTCTCCAAAGTCTGGAAACTATTAATATTTTCTAGGAGACTCAGCTTATACCTGACAGTGGTCCTGCCCTCCCCACCCGCTCTCCGAATTCCGTCCTGGTGGTAGCCTGACTCGGGGTCCTCTTGCACATCCTCGTCGGATCCACAAGGACCTCATGCAGACCGTCCCCTCTGCCTTTCACTCTCTGACACTCCGCGGCTCTTTGGGGAGAGGCGAGACCTGCCCTCTAGTTGTGCGGTCTGCCTGGGCCTTACAGTCGTGGCTGCCTGCCGTTCTCCGAGAATCAGGGACTTCTGGACTTGGTGAAATGCCTCAGCCACTGACCATGCTAAATTATTGGGGACGCTCATTTAAAATCCAAGCCAGCTCCAAACGGACTCTCTCTCTTTATGGCCTGACCATTAATGAAGTCCTGCTGGAATGTGAGGGCGCTCCCAGGCTGTGAACAAGGGACGCAAAAGCTGCTGGGAATCCCATCTTTTCGTCACCATCCGTGAAGGCATGTCACTTCTCGAGTGTCTTGACGGCTTCTAGCAGCGTTGGTGTCATTGAAGGAAAACGTTTTAGCCACATTGAAGGCTAATGCAGCCATCTCCACACAGGCAGCTTGTAAGAGACTGGGGGCAAGGATGGGCTTTCCCAGTGGTGGACGGGGCCAGGCTGCCTCCTACAGCCCTGCGCGGCAATGCGGATGTGCCCATGGAAGGCACGGGGGCGGGGGACGGCTGGGACACTGCTCCCGGGGGGCTGGCCCAGGCTGCAGGTTTCTGTGATTGCAGCGGTTTCCTGCCAGCTCCTTGGAGCGCTGGCTGAGGGCCTGGCCCCTGGGCAGGAGCTGCCAGTGGCAGAGGGAGACACAACAGTTTGATGCCCGCTTGCCAGACAAGTGGCGGAGCATCGGTCGCCTGGCTCCGTGCCGGGTCCTCTGTTTGCACACCTGCTTATGAATTTAGCCAGGAGGAAAAACACTCGGATTATGAATTGAGCGGAAGGAAACAAGGTCCTGCAAATAAACAGCCATGAGACAAAAACCATGAATAAGAAATTGACAGGCAAAGAGAATCCTACCAGAAGCTTCTTGTCAGTGAACACCTACTGTGGCGGGGAGAGAGAGACTCCGGGTTTTGAATAGTGAATTAAGGAAGACTGTGCAGACCAGCCTAACAGCTGGGCCAGTACCAGAGTCACTGTGGAATCTAGGCCTGAATGTTTTGGCCACAGAAGTAATATGGTGTCATGGTTGAGGGTTGTGGGTTGTTGAACCCAGAGTGAGTTCAAATCTGAGCCCTGCCTCTCAATAGCTATGTGACTATAAGAAGTCCAAGCACTGCTCTGTGCCTCAGTTTACTCATCTGTTAAATGGCATAATCATAGCCTCTATCTCGGAGTTATTGCTAACTAATATACAGTTAGTGTTGTGAACTGGTATATATAGTAAGTGTCATGAACATTATTTGCTTGGGAGGAGAGAATTTGTCCTCTCTCTTTACCATCTTTTAATCAGGCTTTGAAGCCCCGTCTCCTTCATGAACTGTTGGTATTTTCATGACGATACTGCTAGAAGACAGGTCAGAGTTGAAGCCGGGAAAACGTGAATGTGAGTGCCAGAGCGGCCCTTACTGGCTACTTTGGGAAGCCGCTTTATACCCCCCCCTCACCCAAAGTAGCAAACGGGTGTTCGAGAGGCCGCCCTCCCCACCGCAAGGAGCTGTTATGGAGATCAAATCAGACCATGCAGGACAGAAGTTTGAAAAAGTTTCTGAAGCATTGCACAATGGGAATGTACTTTTTAAATTTTTAATTAATTTTTTTTGGAATATATTTTCTAATTCTACATAGTGGACTTACAATTATGTTTCTTTTTTCTTTTCTTTTCTTTTTTCTTTTGAGACAGAGTCTCACTCTGTTGCCTGGGCTAGAGTGAGTGCCATGGCGTCAGCCTAGCTCACAGCAACCTCAAACTCCTGGGCTCAAGCAATCCTACTGCCTCCGCCTCCCAAGTAGCTGGATTACAGGTGTGGGCCATCACGTCTGGCCTAATTGTGTTTCTTTTTAACAAAGAAGACAAAAGTCCCTCCCCAACTCCCTCTGTTTTTTTTCCCCGTAATAAGATTCTTATCCTTCTTGCCCCAATGCAAAAACTGTGTTAGCTTTTGGCCCTTCTGTCCATTTGCGAAAATATCAGGCATTCTGGCTGACCCTGAGTCAAATACTGTGGATGACCACAGGCAAGACAGTGCTTGTTGATGCCCGAGACTCATCCGGGAGCACATGAGCTGGCTGAGACTGTTCTAACGAAGTGCAACAAACTGGCAGCTTAGGAGGACAGAAAGTCGTCCTCTCAGAGTCCTGGAGGCTTGGCGTCTGGAATCGGCAGGGCCACGTGCTCTCCGAAGGCCCCAGGGAAGACCCCAGCCACCCCGGCCTCTCCCAGCGTCTGGCCGTTGCTGGTCCTTAGGGTCCCTCGGCTTGTGGACGTGTCTCTCCAGCGTCTGCATCATCACACGGACTTCTCCCGCTACGCCTCTGTCTCTTCTCTGCCCGTAATGAGGCCAGTCTTACTGGGTTTAACGTCCACCCTACTCCAGCAGGACCTCCGCTTAACTAATGACATCTGCCATGACCCTGCTTCCTAATAATTAAGGTCTCATTCTGAGGTTCTGGGTGAAGGTGAATTTTTGGAGGACACTGTTCAACCCAGTGAAAAATGAGGCTTTCTCATTTCCTTCCCTCCTCCAGAAATGGAGAAATTGACTGAGACCCCTCTCAGAGAGAGAAGCTTCTGGAACTTCCAGCAATGACTTATGCAAATGTTAGATGCGGAAGAGCACTAAGGAGTGTGTGGAGCGTGGGGCCCGCCTTTTTCCAGACGGTGGTAGGGCTGAGGTGAACGCTAATCCCAAGTGTGTCTTACTCGTATTTGGCGTTTCCTTGTCATTGTAAAACGTGCGCAGGAGTGTGATGTTTGGGGCTTCAGTCTCGGGTGGGATCGGCAAAGTCAGACGCGAAGAGACCTGGGTGAGGGGACAGAAGGCCGCGGAGGCACGCTGAGCGCGGAGGTGCGGGCCATGCGACTGGGCACCGACTGTGTGAAGAGGGAAGCTGGGGACGACCTCAAAGGTCCGAGGGCCCATCTGGCCTTGGCGTAAGACTTAATCGGGGCCCACCCAGACCCACTGAATGAGAGTCCCCGGGCGCGGCCTGGGAGGCTCTGTTTCAAAAGCAGCCCAGCTGAATCTCACGGTCAGACGAGGCCGGGCAGCTGGGCTCAATCTAGGGCATGGTTTTCAAATGTGTCCATGCTTCACAAAAGACTGCTGTGTCCTGACGCAGAGGAGGGTTTGATTAGTGTGGGGTGCTGCCTGGGCTTTGGACATGTAAACGATCCCTAGCTAACGCTAAAGTGAAGGTGCGTTTGGGGACCGTGGGTGTGGGGCACACCTGAGCCCTGGGGGCAGGTGCAGCGAGGCTGTGGGTCGGTGGCCTCCAGGGGAGCCAGACAGGGGGACAGAACCCTGGGCGGGGGACAGCATGGCAGAGGCCATCAGGGCTGGTGGGCACGGTGTCAGGGCCTGTAACAATGTTAGGTCTGAGCGCTTAGACCTGAAAAAATTCACTGGCTCCTAAATGAGAAAATTATAACATTGAAATTTTTTTTCTTTTTTCTTTTTTTTAAATTTATTGCTTTTCTTCCTTCCTTCCTTTCCTTTCTTTCTTTCTTCTTTCTCATTCCCGAGAGAGTGGAACAGGTCAGTCTTCACTGGTGGAAAAAGACCCGCAACATTGCAGTTAACACATGTAACATTTTCAGCTCATCCGCCGCCACTTAACCCAGAGCCCTGTGCCTCAGTTGTACCTGCAACATGAGTACATTTTAGTGAGTCGACCATGATGTAGACTAGAGCCTTCAAAAGCAAAAGTGCCATTTTGGGGTGGGGTTGGGGGCTGTGGGTGGACAAAGGCCTTAAAACTCCACGGTGGGCAGATGTCCCATCCCAAACACCGCAATTTGAAAACAGGGCCTGTTTGCCAAGAGGCTTTTGAAAATAGCTCCTACTTTAAAAGAGGGGCTCTGGCAGGAGTGGGCCGGAGCTACGCCCAGCTGAGAGAGGGGCAGGCGGCGGGGGGCTGCCTGGTCCTTGCTGGAGTTTGCTGCTCCGAGTCAGATTCCTGGACCGGGGCAGAGTCCCAGGCCCGGACGGGAACCTGATTTCAGCAAAGTCCTCCGCCCCAGACTGAGAAATCCCAGGCTAGGAGAGCCCGGGAAACATCCAGGTGACAGCTGCATTGTCTCTCTCTGTCTCTCCACTTCTCCCCCTCCCTCTCTCCATAATCTTTATAGACTCATGAGTTTTTACTTGTACCGTCTCTTCCAATCAATTCCAGTCACTTTTATTTTTGATGCTTAAATTGTCCCCAGTCTGGCCTGTTGGGAACCCTACGGGCTGATCCCTGTGAGACCATAGATTCTTTTTATTCACTCAATATATTTGAGTCTTTAAACCTTTATTATGGAAACAATTCAGTGCTTTCCACGTGTTTGTATTTGATAATGACCCTCCCTGTGCCTGTCACCAGCTCCAGCAACTGTCAACTCGTTACCAGGCTGGGTTATTTTGAAGCAAGTATCTTCTATTATTTAGCCAGTATTCGAATTTCCCTAACCATCTCAAGTGAGTTTTGTAAATAGCTGTTTCATTTGAGTCCGGGTCAAAGCAAGTACATTATGGACCTTTAGGCCAGCCTGGAAAGCAAGAGTAGAACTGTGTGGAATTGCCCTGCTCACGAGCTTGCACAGATGGGAGCTGAATTTAAGCAAGAGACGGAAGTTCAGCAAGAAGCCGAGTGACTTAGGGCAACTCAAACAGGCACTTTTCAGACAGGCTCAGGATGAGTCTTCACTCCCCTGCATACGTGGACAGGAGCCTTTCCCCCAAAGCTGGGTCTCCTCGACTCGGCCCTCACTTCCTTAAAAGCAGAAATGGGTTCTGCTCTCTGTTATATTCTATGCGGCTGCTGCGTGTGGTCTTGGCCAATAGGATGGGTCACCGAATGCCAGGGACAGAGCGTGAAGGACCCTGATGTGTTGTCCTCTCAGGGCCCATCAAATGAGATCTCAGGCCCGCAAAGATTTTCCGCGATAAAAGGACTTACAGAAGACAATTTTATCTGAAGCATGTTTTGGTGACTTTCAGTTTATCAAGGGCTCAGTTTCCTTAGTCACGTACTCTGAAAGGTGGGCAAACTGCACCTGGGGAAAACTCCAGGAGATGTAACAAGGGGATTCTTAAGCCTGTTGCTGTCTGTTCTCTCTTTGGTTTTTCTTTTCTTTTCTTTTTTTTTGAGACAGAGTCTTACTCTGTTACCCGGGCTAGAGTGCCGTGGCATCAGCCTAGCTCACAGCAACCTCAAACTCCTGAGCTCAAGTGATCCTCCTGCCTCAGCCTCCCAAGTAGCTGGGACTACAGGCATGTGCCACCATGTCTGGATAATTTTTTCTATTTTTAGTAGAGACGGGGTCTCGCTCTTGCTCAGGCTGGTCTCAATTTCCTGAGCTCAAGCAATCCTCCTGCTTCAGCCTCCTGGAGTGCTAGGATTACAGGCGTGAGCCACCGCATCCGGCCTCTTTGGTTTTTCTGAGTAATGTCTGCTTTGGAATGCAGTGAAGGTCCTGTAGAAATGGGAATTGGTAGGACCCTGGGAGGATGGAGAAGAGAGGAGACCACCCAGGAGCAGGTGGGGCCTTTGATGGGGAATTTATGGTCAGTGGTTGGGGAGGAGAAGGGCAGTGATGCAGGGCTGATGTCCCTGGAGTCAGGTGTTTTAGGGAAAGGGTTCTTGGAGAGCAAAGATCATTGCATCAGCTAGCTATTGCTGTGTAACAACTTAGCCCCGAACTTAGAAGCTTAACACAACAGATGCTTATTATTGTGCAGGATCCGTGGGTCAGGAGCTAGGAGTGGCTTAGCTGCGCTGTTGCAGCCAGCACCTGTCACAAGGTTGCGGTCAAGCTGTTGGCTGGGGCTGAAGTCATCTGAAGGCTGGACTGGGGCCGGAGGATCTGCTTCCTGGTTCACTCATGTGATTCTTGCCTTAGTTTCTCATTACAGGGGTCTCTCCCTTGGCTGCCTAGGTGTCCTTAGAACATGGCAGCTGGATGTTTCCAGAGCAAGCAATGACAGAGAGAGACAGAACAAATGAGCACCGAGATGGAAGCCGTGATCTTTTGTAACCTCATCTCGGGAGTGACATACCATCCCTGCTGTGAATTCTATTGGCCACAATGACCAATCCTGGCACAGTGTGGGAGGGGACTCCACATGGACACCAGGAGGTGGAGCGTTAGGGGCCGTCTTGGAGCTTGGCTGCCCCAGGTTCTCAATGCTGACTGTATGTGGGAGAGATTTTTTTTGTTTGTTTTAGGGACAAAGTCTTGCTATGTTGCCCAGGTATACTCAAACTCCTGGGCTCAAGTGATCCTCCTACCTCGGCCTCCCAAGTAGCTGGGATTACGGGCACGCCACTATGCCAGCAAAATTTTAAAAAATAATATTCATGCTCAGGCTGGGTGCGGTGGCTCACACCTGTAATCCTAGTACTCTGGGAGGTTGAGGTGGGAGGATCGCTTGAGCTCAAGAGTTGGAGACCAGCCTGAGCAAGAGCAAGACCCCGTCTCTACTAAAAATAGAAAAAATTATCTGGGCATCATGGCTGCATGCCTGTAGTCCCAGCTACTAGGGAGGCTGAGGCAGGAGGGTCGCTTGAGCCCAGGAGTTTGAGGCTGCCATGAGCTGTGATGACACCACTTCACTCTAGCCAGGGCGATGGAGGGAGACTCTGTCGCAAAACAACAACAACAACAGAAACCAAAAAACCCTCATGCCCAGACACCACTCTAAAGCAACTAAATCAGGATTCGATATAGTGAAGTCGTTAATCATTTTGCTCCCGGGTCTTTATGATAATTGTGCTCCTGGGAAACTTCTGGGCATGCGGGAGACAGAGATGGGAAAACAGGGTTTTAAGAGGTGTTCCTCTGCGTTTGGAAAGCCGTCTTTCTCGGCGTGTGTCTTGAGGGAGGGCAGTAAACATTTCAATTGCCTTGAGGTGGGCTTAACTGCCGCGTTGACGGTTCTTTGAACGAGCGTCGAACCACGAGCGGGCCACACGGCGGCCAGCAGTTTTTATGCCACATTTACAAAAAATAAATGTCATGAGCCCACCCTCGGGGACCTCACCCCTGGAGGGTTGGGGCAGGCCCACAAATAACCTCTCAAGGAAGCTGCAGTGTGGTCGGAGCGGGCGTGATATAAATAATCAGTGGCAGGATCGATATCTGGAGTCTTCTCAGCGGCATCAAACTCCCTTGTCTTGACTCCCTCCCTCGCGTCATAAATTTGTTTGGTGCCGTTGCTGCCTCGGCATCCGTTTTTCAGGCGTGACATAAGGTGTCTGGAACCCAGGTGCACCCCGTCTGTTTTTGGGCTAGTTAACGCTTCCCCTACCCCACACCGTGTAGGGGTTTGAGATGTGGCCTGTCCATCCCTCGTCTCTCTGACCCCAAACCCAGCACATTCTGTAGCCGCTGACCATGATGGAGCTCAACAGTCCACACCACAGTCATGCCAATGAGTTCCACCCTTCATGCGTGTTCTCTTTAAACCAGCCAATGCGTGGCCCCCGCCCTGTCCAGGGAAATCCCGAGGGGTCACATCCACAGACCCTAATAAGGCTTTTGTCCCACAGGTCCTCCCCTCCTGCTCTCTGGCTCCCCACATGCTGCCGAGCACCTGCAGCCTCTGGACCTCCCGCCAGCCCTTGTGGTCACCGTGCCTTTCTCCGGATCTGTGAGTAATAAACTGCTCCTGCGGTTTCCCAAGTTCTGTTGAGCTGCCTCCTGGGTCTCACCTGGCCCACAAACCTGAACCAGCTCTCCTCCCAGCTGGCCTCTCCTAGAGAGCGGCTCTCCTGGCGGGAGGAAACGGACAGGAGCCACCAGGGTGCCTGCCGGGATAAACAGGTTTCCTGTGGGAGGGACATCAGTCATGGGTCAGACACTTAGGCGTTGTGCTGTCCACCAGGCTGGAGAAGTATCCTGTGGACTCACCCACGGCCACCCTGCTGGAGCCCCTCTCCAGAGACAGACCTGGAGACCACATTGGGGGAAGGTTGCAGGACCTTGTCAGGACTGGAAGATTCTGGCTCAGGAGTGTGACTCAGCTTCAGCGGGTGTAGAAGCTTCACAGAACACACTCTGAGCCCTAAGGCCACTTCCCCTAGCGTCCTTCTGGTTGTTCTGCTTTCGTCTGGGGGACTGTCACTCTGGGCAGCTGCCCTGGCTATAGACGTTTTTTTCTGGAGGTGCCGACCTCCATGGGGTGTCCACGAGGGCAGGGCTAAGCACACCTCATGCCTGCCGCTGGGCTCTGCTCCCTGGCACAGACCTCATGGCCTGGGGAAGGCCCGAGCTGGCTGTGGAGGCTGATCGGGGAGGAGGGACAGCGGGTGTTGGGAGGCCAAGCACCTTGGGTCATTCTGTGTCCCCAAGCTAAGGATTTGAGTGTCTGTGACCCATGCTCTTAGCTGCTGCCGCACGGCCTCTCAAGGGGGTGGCGGGGCAGCGGGTAAAATACGGGGAGTGGGGGCGCACGCAAGGCAGGCTTCAGACAACAAATGCAAGAGGAGCTCTGGGGACGTGACCGTCCGCCCCGCGGTGCTGGTGGTCCCAGGAATCACACGAAGGGGACCACCTCCGTGGTATTTGGGTCCTTTCCACCCTGACCCTTCAGGAATGTTCTAAATCCAACCAGCGGCTGGGGACCGCTGATGACCAGCAGCGGCGTCTACGCCTCTTCTGTCCTTCTGGCTGCTTAACGGTCTTTATCCCAGCCCGGGCTGGGTCTGGGATGTGGACAAAACAATACAGTGACCAGGGACAGCTAAGCAACGGCAGCTGCGGGGAGCAGCAGTTTTACTGAAGTCATCCCAGAGCAGACAGAATTTCCTACCTGGAGAAAACCAGAGACCTGGCTTGAAAATGACAGGCAGGTGACGATGTTGGCTGTGCCTGGACCCCAGCAAAGGAACTGGTTTCACTCGGGCGTCAGAGGACACTGTCCTTGCTGCAGTGTGGTGAGGAAAGGGGGTCAGACTCGGAGGCAGGACGCCTGCGTTTGGTCCTGGCTTTTGTAAGCCCTCGCTCTCTCTCTGGGCCTCAGTTTCCCCTTCTATAAAACGAGAGAGGTTAACGATTTCCAAGGGCCTTTCTGGCTGTATTGTTCTGGGCACCTGACGAGTCATCCTGAGTCTGGCAACATCGGTAATTCTGCAAGTTAAACAGGAGGCCGGGGGTAGGGCAGGGGGGTGCTTCCCTAGCGAGGACCGGTCCTGCTGTTTGCTAATCGTGCTTTAACTGTGTGTGACGTGCACCCCCACGCCGCGTCAGTCCTGGCAGGGCGCAGATCGCTCACCCGGCTGAGCGCTGCGGCTCTAGGAGCAAACCCAGCTGGCGTCACCTCCCCTCTCTCGATTCTCAGGGATTCTCATTCATTCCTCAAATACTTGAGCAGAGTGAATTTAGGAAACCATGAAGTCCGGAGTTTGATCCAACCCCTTCCTTTCTCCCTCCCTTTCTCAAATATTTTGAGCCTGGTGCCATCCTAGATGGTCCGTGGTATTTAGAATCTAGGGAGCAGGGAGAGTGGGAATGAGGACAGAGTGTGCAGAGGGGCCTGCCATGTTCCCAGGCACCTCCCCTGAGAATTTCCCTGCCCGCTGGCCCTGCTGGCCGACAGGTCTAGGCACAACATTTGTACCATGCGGTGCCCTTCTGCTTACACGTTCCTCAAAGACCCGTCATCTCCAGGGGGCGGAAAATGGAGTCATGAAAGAATCATTGAAAATGTGACAGGCTGGGAAATCAGGATATTCCCTGATTTTTTCATTATGGAAGTTTCCAATATGCACAGAGAGTGGTGAGAACTGCACAGAGAACCCCTGTGAACCCACCCCTGCGAGAATTTGTTAACATGCTGCCGATCACGGTCCATGCTTCCCCGCCAATGCATTTTTTTTCTTTTCTTTCTTGCTATGTATTTATTTTAGAATCTTTTAAAGCAAATTCTAGACACATGTCATTTCAGCCAGCGCACATTAGTGTGCCTTTCTGACCTAAGGATTTTGTTTTGTTTTTACATGATCTCAGTGCCATTGCCAGATTTAACAACGAAACTAAGGATCTTGCAGGTAGAGAGAAGATCTAATTACCACCGTAGAGTGGCTCCCACCAGTGCTTCTCGAATTTGAATGTGGACACAGACCACCTGGGCATCTCGGGAAAATGCAGATTCGGGCTCAGCAGGTCTGGGGTGAGGCCAGACATTTTCAATTCCAAAAGCTCCCTGGAGATGCGATGCTCCTGGTCCACGGATCACACAAGAGGATGGGTCGACCCCAAACCCTGCAATGACTGGGCAAAGAAGCATGACTGCTCCTGAGCCCAAGCCCTTCAGTGAGAGGGGAGCTGAGGGCTGCTTGAGAAAGGAGGGAGGACTTTCGTACCCACCCCAGGCCTTGCGGAGCTGCCAAGGAGTAGCAGACGCAAGGTCAGCAACGTCCTACTGAGCACAGGTGGATTCACCGGCGGCAGCCACTGTGCCACGAGCTGGGAGACTGAGCAGAAAGTCTGGAGGCCAGATGTCCAAACACAAGGCATCAGTGGGGCCACGCTCTCTTCGGAGATTCTGGGGGAGAATCCACTCCTTGCCTCTGCCAGCTTCCGGTGGCTGCCAGCACTCCTTGACTTGTGGCCACATCACTCCGCTCTCTGCCTCTGTGGCCACATGGCCTCCTCCTCTTCTGTCTGTCTAAGGACAGTTGTTAGACTTAGAGCCCACCTAGATGAGCCCATCTCATCTCAAGATCCTTAATGACATCTGCAGAGATCCTTTTTCCAAATAAGGCAACATGCACAGATTCTGGGGATGAGGATACGGACAGATCCTGGGAGGAGGGGACCATGCAGCCCACTACACTGATAAGAAGTGAGGAAAGAAATGAGGAAAGATGGAGAAGGAAGGACAGAGCCCGTCTCTGCAGCAGCAGCCACGCAGGCAGGCTGAAGATAAAACTGTGTGAGTCCCCAGCTGGACTCCAGCGCAGCCGTCTGCTCCTGACAGAGAGAACATTCCTGTTTCTGACAGCAGATTAAGAGAAGAGGTGGGGAGAGAGAAAGCCCTTTCCCTGTTGGCCCAGTTCCTAAGGAATCATGCCTCTGCCCTAGGGCCATTCTCAAGTCCTGTTCAAGGACAAAACGATTTATTGATGGCCATAATTACAAAGCGATGTCAGAAAGAGGCAGCGTCAGCATTTTTCATTTGTACTTACACATGAGCGAGAGCAGTTTAGCGAAATGGGTGCTTTAGGGTTAGAGTTTTCTCCACCTAGAAAAGCACTACCGTCATGGAATGCTGGTGCTGGGGATAAGCCTCATGTCTACAGCAGGAGTTGAAAACATCTCCAGTTTCGATGAGTGCGCTGAGCCACCCTTTCTTGTTTGCCTGTGTTTGGGGCTTTGTTGATTCCAGGGCATTTGCAGCAGAGAGTTGTCGCTGGGGCAGGATGGGAGCCGACGGTTTCACAGCATCTTCTAACTAGGTTTCCGACAACATCTGCCGGGCTTCTATAGTTTCCGGGAGCAGGAACTTAATTCCCTTTCTCTTTGTCTACTTCTCTTACCTCTTCCAGACTCTGTCTTCATCATGGGATAGAGTGTCACAGGTGTGGCCCTCAGGCTCTCTGGTTTACGTGTGACTTGCATGCTGTGTATCTAGTTCAGAGGTTCTCAACCAGGGGTGACTTTGGGCCCCAGAGAACATTTAGCCGATGTCTGGAGACATTTTCAGTTGTTACAACTGCAGGAGGGGGAGCTGTTGGCATCTAGTGGGGGAGGCCAGGGGTGCTGGTAAACATCCTGCAAAGCACTGGACAGTCCCCCTACGACAAAGAATGACCCAGACCGAAACATCAATAGTGCCCAAGTTGAAAGACCCTTATCAAGGCTTCCAGGTGATCTCAGCGCATTTGGCGAACCTCCTCTGCTCCTGTCTCATGTAGAAGGGGAGGGGAGCTCATGGCCGATGACAACATCGAGGGGAAAGTTTCACCTCTTCTGGGTTGATTTTGGGACAGAATGTGAGTGACTTATCATTTGTGAAGGTTGTACATCGCACACCTCTGGGGGAGAACCATCCACACGGTATTGATGACAATGACCCACCGTCCCAGAACTGTACGGTACACAGTCTACATGGCTGTAAGCAGTTGCTCTGGTCTTTGGGTTGTCCTGGGGGGCAGTTTGGAACTGGGAGAAACTATTTCTGGCCACTAGAGGCCCTGAGCACGACATCGAGTGTCCTCCCTAGAAAGGAGAAAGTGCTAGACTGGGGAGACCTCGCTTTTACTCCTGCTCTTGGCCGTTGTCTCGTTACAAAGCGTCCTCTTTTCACCCCTGGGCCGTGTCCATTTGACTAGATTTAAAATCGCCAAATTATAATATCATGGCTTGCACTTTTGATAGCTTTTTTCCCCGGAACATGGTGGCTATAGCTTCTTATTTTCAATTGATTCATTGGGGGGAAAAATATCCGAGGCTGCCCTGAGACTTGCTATCCACATCCCATCCCTTGCTTGACAGGAGGGATTTCGTTAGTTTCAGTATCGTAAGTTATTCTAACTGGCCCTCAGTCACTTTGCAATAAAAACTGAGATTGCAGAAATGTTCATTGTCATTACCAGTGATGGAGCAGTAAGTACCGGCTACCGGAGGGAGAGGGAATCGGGTGATTTAAACTAGCAGAATGAGCCGCTCACCCTCAGAGAATTGCTTTTCATTTCAGGGAGAATGGAGGGGGACTGCGGCAGAGTTCAGGGGGACGGCAGGGACGGTGCTGGGAGGGGCTCTTCGTGCGTGTGGCCACCAAATCCCCTGGGAGCCCCTGCACTGCGGGCGGCCCCGTGGATGGAGTTTTGGTCTCTTGGGACTGAGTACTGGGTCACCAGGCTGCAAACCCCCATTCCCTGGTATCAGGGCCCAGGCTGGCGCAGAGGCCACACTGCAGCTCCTGCCAGCCCTCCGTCCTGGGATGACGCTCCCTGTGTCCGCTGTGGAGTCACTAGACCTCACTGTCAGTCCTCTGGTTTGTGTGGGACTGGCCACTCCCCACCCTGACCTGGGGGTGGGCGTGGGGTCCCAGCCGGGGTGTCCAGCATCTTTCCACCACCCCGGCCACGGGGATTGGAGCTGAGAAGCACATTGGTCTAATGAGAGTCAGTCTTGGGAATTTTGTGTGCACTCTTGAGAAAGAGAAATGGGGAGAGAGGGAGTGGGAGAGGGGGAGGGGTGGTTCTGATGACATTGTTTGAGGACCTGGATGCAGCTGTCAGTTATGTGCCATAGTCTTGTTAGGAGTTGGATCGCATCCCCCACAAAAAGATATGTTGAAATCCTATACCCTAAGGTCAGAATGTGACCTTATTTAGAAATAGGGGGATTGCAGATGTTTTTGGTTAGGATGAAGTCCTCCTGGAGTAGGTGGGTCACTAATCCTCCTAATGTGAGGACTGGTGTCCTTACAAGAGCAGAGAGCACGTGGAGTCACAGAGCTGCAGGGGAGAGGCTGCGGGTCGGACGGGTTTGCAGCGACCGTCTTTGAGCCACAGGAAGCGGGTCAGACGCAAGGGAGGATCCTTCTACAAGGTCAGGAGGGAGCATGGCCCTGCTGCCGCCTTGATGTCAGACGTCTGAAGTCTAGTACTGAGAGATGGTACGTTTCTGTTCTAAGTCACGCAGCTCGTGGTACTTTGTTACGGCAGCCCAAGGAAATGAATATAAATATTGTTTTTTTTAAAAACTAATCCCATGACAAATTACAAATACAAGTACCTTTAAATTAATTCTCTTTGCTTCTAACCTATAGAATATGGAGAAGCTGAAGGGATTTTTGCAGCTGTAACTAAGGCCCTAATCAGTTCCCTTTGAGTTAATAAAAAGGCAGATGAACCAGGGTGGGCCTGGCATGACCAGGTGAGAGCTCCAAAGGGGGTCTGGAGGAGACCTCACGGAAATGATTCTGCCAACAACCACGTGAGCTTGGGATAGGACCACCCCACCGCCCCCAGCCTCAGATGAGACCCCAGCCCTGGCCGGCACCTCGATTGCCGTCTTGTGAGACCCTGAGCAGCTGTGCCCACAGAAACGGAGAGATGATAAATGGGTGTTCCAAGCTGCTTAGTTAGTGCTGATGAGTGACGCAGCACAGAGAATGAGGCATCATTCCATTTTAAGGAACTGCCAGGTGCTGAGGCCAAGCCCTGCCTTGCATGGCGTGGAGTTGGGGCGAGGGACGTGCAGGTGGGTGGGTGCATGGAGCCGGGTGGGGAGAAGAAAGCGCCTTGGTGGAGGCAGGGCCTTCAGATGGGGGAGGGAGGAGCTTGGTCAATACTCAGACTTGCCCGGTGCCTCAGTCCTGGGGAGCCCGAGGGAGCTTCTCCCCCAGAGCCAGGTCTTGCAGAGCACCTGGCAGTTCTGACCCCAGACAGAGGCGCCACTTCCGCCTTCCTGCAGGTGGCACAGGGGTTGGGGAGGGCAAATGCTTGGGGGAGAAACAAGCACACACCCTTTGCAAGGGTGCAAAGATTTTTCTCAAGCGGAGGGACATTGGGCTGAGATACGTGGGATTGACAGCCAGTGTTTCCTTTCTTTTCTTTGAATCGTCTCTCCTCGGCTTTTCTCTCATTTAAGCAGCCGGGACCCACGTCCTACTTGCTTCCAGGGAAGGAAGAAATCAGAGACCCCTCCTGGCCTTGGAGCTTCCCAAGCTTAGCCCGTTATGGGAGCCATCGGGGAGTTGGGGTGCAGGGAAAGTTTGGGGGGCCACCAGGTGTGGAAAAACAAAGCTCCCCCGTCCTCTGACTCCCTGCGCTGTCAGAGAAAGGAAGCAAAGCAAGCGCTGGGGACATGGCAAGACCCCGAAGACACGGAAGCTGTGTGGTTTGCCCCCGTCCGCATGGCCTGGCCCACAGCAGGTGCTCAAACAATATTCCTTGAATAAACGCGTGGATGCAGCCTCCACCCCCTGAAAACACACTCCGGGAAGGCTTTTCTTCCTGCAGTGATCCCGTCTCCCATGTGAGGGCTGCGATGTCCACACACCTGACTGCCCCCCAGGCGTGTGGAGGGTCCTGCTGGGCCTGCTTTGCAGAGGGGGAGAGGGAGGCCCAGGGCTCTGTCTTAGGGGGCTCTCGCACAGGGGCCTTGGTGCCAGGGGATCGGCCTCTGCCTGCTTTGCTGCCTGCTTGGGACCACATGGCCCCTGGCCCCTTGGACTCTGGGACTCTCGGAGGGCCGGTAACATGCCTCCTTGGACCTGAGCCCTTACCGGAGCTTCATGTCCTGCTGCAGCCCAGATGGGAACAGCAGTCACTCCGCCTTGCTGCTGATCTCCCCGGCTTGCAGTTGCCCAGACGTGTTCCTAAGAACACCCGCTAATGAGTCATTGGGTCGAGAGAGCCCCTTTATCACAGTTTATGTCGCGTTCCCCCCCAGAATCTGATGACATCTTTGGGTGCTGGCACTACCAATTTTTATCCATTATTTTTTCTACTACGGATGATTCGTTTCCACATTGGAGTCAGACAGAGGGCGGCTTGAGCCCGGCTCATGAAGGCAGACGCCGGTGGTTTTGCTGGTCCCGGGTGCTCTCTGTTTCATTAAAGCAACATCTCTGTGGCCTGCAAGCTGTGAGAGGGGCAAGAGTCAAAGGGGTTTGGAATCATTGCTTAATTAGAACCAAAGATGGCCGAGGGCAGGGATTGATGGCCCAGTTTCTGGAACCATCCAGGGCTGAGTGTGCATCCTGCTTAGGCCCCTCAGCTGCTATGATCTCAGCCTCTGATCTCTCACCTGTAAGGAAGGAAACTGTCCTGACTTCACATCACTGTTGAGGGAATTGAAGGACATGGTGACCGTGGTACCCGCCGGGAATCTTCTTAAGCCAGGTGTGGGTGACCTCAGGGCAGCTGTCCTCAGCTGGGGGTGCATTTGCCCCCTCCCAATAGGCATTTGACAGTGTTGTCATGATGGGAGGAGGAGGTAGGGGCAGGAATACAGCTGAACACACTGCCGTGCCCAGAACGGCACAGAATGAATGGTTCCGCCCCAGATGTCCATGGCGCTGAGATTAAGGAACCTGTTCTAATGTGGGGGTGGAGTCAATGTTCTCCAGCTCAAAAAATGGTATATCCGGTTATAAATAAGAGGGACAAAGGAACATGTTCCCACAACGGGCAAATGAGAAAGTTTATTTTATGCTGTAACAGTTTGCTTTCTGTAGGGACTACATCCGCATGGCCCGAGACACAAGAGGTGCACAAGGCTGCACAGTCCGAAGTCCCCCTTTTGCTCCGTCCCTTGGTCACCCAGGTCTCCTTACTGGGGGAACCAGTGGTGCCAATTTCTTGCTTATTTACGCAGAGGTCCCTTTGCATCTGTAAGCAACTGTGTGCACATACGTACACATGTATCTTGTATGCGTGTGTATCTGCGTGCCGTGCACATTCTTTGCGTCTTGCTTTTGTTGCTTAACCCATCTGGGAGATTGGTTTGCATCGGGACAAAAAGAACTTCCTCAGTATTTCTTTTAAAGGTGACAGAGTGCGCCCTTGCCTGGGTGTCCTGTATTTTATGTAGCCATTCCCCTCTGGTTGGATGTTCAGCTTGTTTCAGCCATGGACGCGACGGGTAGCTTTGCACGTACATCATTTTCCGCTGAGCAAATCTGTCTGCAACACAAAGTCCTCAGAGCGAAATTGCTAAATAAGCAAGTCTGTGCATTTGTACCTTTATGGGACGTGCCACGTTACCTGTGGTGAACATAGGAGAGCAGGCGGCGTGATTTTGTCATTTTTAAAATTCGTTCTCACTGTTTGTATCTGCTCAGCGAAAACCTTCTGGGAAGGTCTGAAAGGCAGGCACACCTTATGATGTTTTGTGCCCATCATATTCACAGCAGATTCCAGAATCTGCCCACGGGAGATCTCTTAAGTGATATGAAGTCAATGCCATGGGGAAGGAGCTTTTGCTTTCTCCAGAAAAGGGCATATTAGCTCCTGCTTGCTGGCGCTAATAGCTCCCAAACGACTCGCCTCTTGAAGAGTTTACGTGTGGCAAAGCCTACGTCAGCAAATCTCCCTCCGCATGGTTGCTCAGCTGCATTTTTTACATTTCTGATCTGAGGACCCCGTTGAGAGTCTGATGAAACCCTCTCCCCAGAAAAGGCCATCTGCAATTTGCATATAGTCTCAGAGGCTCCCGAAGCCGTCCCTGGGCCCCCCGGAGACATGGCTGTCGGGACAGGGTGAGGCTCCCGCTGCCAGCCCTGCTTTTCTTTGGGAGCACCGCGGTGGGGGGGGGGGTCTGTGGATGGACTCCAGGATCAGAACCCGGGTGGGACCAGTTCTGTGTGGCCCAGTGCCAGGTCTGGCCTCCCTACCTTCTAGCTGAGCTACTGGTCAGTTATTCAGCTTCTCTGGGCCTTAGTTGTCGCCTCCGTAGAATGGACGACACTCGCTTTGCTGCCCTGTTGTGTCAGCGATGACGAAGGTGAAGACCTTGCGCGGTGCCGGCACCAAGCCCGAGCTGGGGAAAGGGAAGCTGCGGCTGTTCTTACCGGGGTCCTTTGCTGCCCGGCAGCCTCCCTCTCGCCTTCCTTTTGAGGTGGGATTCCCTCCATTTAGTGGCAGCCAGGATTCAGGAGTGACCATCTCCCTGTCTCAGAGACCTTGCACATGCTGTTCCGTCCGCCTGGAACGCTTTTCCTTCCTCTGGTACCCGGAGATCTCTTTCAGCTCAACTGCCCTGTCCTCAGAGAGCTCTTCCCTGCTGCCCAGCTTAAAGTCTGTTTGCCCCTGTGCTCCTGGAAATTTCTTCCTTTTCCTCCTCTGCACCGCCTGGCTTGTCACGAGATGTCCGTGCGTGTTTGGTTGTCTGTTGTATGTGCATATCTCCCCTGCTGGACTACACGCTCCTGGTGAGCTGGGGGGGACCAGGGTGTGCAAAGGCCCTGGGGCAGGAGGGAGCCAGGTAGGGGACAAAAGTAGGAGGCCTTTGTGATCTGGAGGGAAGTGAGAGATGAGACAGGTGGGTGGGAGATGAGAGAGGGGTTGCGGGGGAGACATGTGGGCCCTTTGGGCCATAGAAAGGCAACAGGTGAGTTCTCATCTAAGAGCACCAGGCACCTGGCGGGTGCAGCGGGAGCTGCCTCATCTCACTGAGCTCTTGAAACGTCCGTGTTTCACTATTTTTATATATTTTTAAAGATTATTTACTTTTACAAAAGATCCCTGGTCAGGAAGTAAAAGGCAGGGGGGAGGGTGTGGGCCTGGGAACAGGGGGGCCCTGAGTGGGCTGTAGCCCCAGTCCCAGCTCTGTCTGTGGGCCGGGGCTCGGGGCTCTGTGGCCGGTGGGGTCTGGGAAACGGCCCTGAGTCTCCCGGCATGTTCTACGCTAGCACTTCTCTAGGGGTGACCCTGGCCGCCCAGAGCTGACCGAGCACTGGCTCCCATCCCAGGGATGGGTGGGCGCCCGGGCTGCGGAGTGGTGAAGGGGGGTGGCGAAGTCACGGTGACGAACGGTGGCGTGAGGTACGTGGCCTTCACACCCTCCCCGGCTGCCCGTGTTGGGGGTGTCCACCTCCTGGTTGTAGTCCCAGCGGAAGCCGTCGAAGGAGATCAGCAGCAGCTTGTTAAAGCGCTTCCTCCCGGGGACGGGGACGGGGACGGGGTGGCGGCAGCAGCAGCTGCAGGTCCCCGAGCCTGGCCATGCCGCGAGCATCTCGCGCACTTATCCCAGGGTTCGGGGCCCACTCCCAGCTTCTCCCTCTTTTATCTGCAGTTGAACAAAGTCCAAATTGGAAATTCTGCCTCGGCATCGTTGTGGATGGGACGCCTGGAGCGCAGCACGATGCCGCGTCTTCCGTGACGGGGAAGTTCTGCAGATGGTGGTGGTGGCTGTGCAAGGTCGTGAACTTAGTGCCACCGAGTTGTTCGCTTGAAGACGGTTAAAATGGTAAATTTTATGTTATGCATGTTTTACTGCAATAGGAAGAAGTCAAACCATGTGAAATATTTTGGACTTTATACTAATGCTACCAGGGTGAAGGCGTGGGGAGAACAAGCCGAGGCGAATGCCTTCCTGTGCTTGGTATACCCTGGTTTCACAGGGTTATTGAAACAGCCTCGATGGGCTGAGTGACCGCAGGCGCTGGACACCGTGTGTGTGTTAACCGCTTCATTGTTCCACATCCTGCAAATTCATTAGCTGAAAAGTCCCTATAGGGGTTTGAACGTTTCTTGTGGTAAAATACATATAACATTTGCCATTTTTCATTTGAAAGTACACCGTTCAGTGAGGTTTAGCATATTCATAGCACTGCGCAGTATCCCCAGTACCCGGTTCCAGAGCTCCTCCAGCGCCGCGAATGGAAACCCCACGCCCCTGCGGCGGTCCCACCGCCCATCCCCCCCAGTCCCCGGAAACTACTTCTCCGCGTCTTGTCTCTGTGGATGTGACTGTTCTGGGCAGTTCCTGTAAATGGAATTACACCATCCACAGTCTTCTGTGTCTGGCTTCTTTCACTGAGCCGCGCCCTCGAGCTCCATGCACGTGGCAGCGTTGTCCGTGCCTCATTGCTTTTCATGGCTGAAGAGCGTTCTGTTGTGTGGCTGGATTGCACCGTGTTTACTCACTCCAGGCCTTTGTTCACGCTGTCCCCTCTGCCTACAATGCCTTTCCTGTTCCTGTGTCATGGCATTATCCCTCAAGGGGGACTTGGCCTGTAACGTTCTCTGTGTTTCCCAGGTAATGCTCCCCTGCTCGTGTCCCATGGCCCTGCCCCTGATTCCCCAGAGGGGCCCACAGACCAGCAGCAGCATCATCACCCAGGAGCTTGTCAGACACGCAGAACTTCAGGCCAGAAGGGCTGAGTCAGAATCAGCATTTAGCACGAGTCTAGGTGATTCTCGGGCACCTTGCAGTGTGGCAAGCCTTGGGTAGCCTGCCTTTTAATCTGTTCTGAAGTTATTTGTTAAGTATTTGTCTCTTCAGCGGGGCCAGGGTGTCTGGGGGTGTGGAGAACTGGGTAAAAGTGTGGACTGCCTCAGGTGAATCCCAGATCTATGACATAACAGCTGTGTGACCTTGGGCAAGTTCCTTAACCCTTCTGTTTCTTAGTCTCCCATCCATGTGAAAGGGTTGAGGGTAGATCCTGCTTGATGGGGATTAACTGAGTTAAGGACCAAGTGCTGTGTAAATGTTAGCTGTTATTATTTGTGGTCATTTAAAAATTTCCAGGGTTTATAACATTTGTTGCATGCAGTAAATGCTCAATATAAACATATGATAATGTGCTAGGGAAGATTTCTTTTGGTTGCAAGTAATAGAAACTCAATTCAAACATGTTTAAATAAAAAATGGAATTATTGATTCATGTAACAAGAAGTCTGAATTGGGAAGGAACTGGCTCTAAGTTAAGTCTAGGGTCAATAATGTCATCAGACTTTATCTCTCTCCGTTTCAAAGCTCTGCTTGCCTCTGTTGTGTCCTTCTCCTCAGGCAGCCTTTTCCTATATGGGGAGCAAGAGGGCTTCTGGAAGTTCTAGCTGGGGGAAAGGATATGTGTATTTTCTGAAAGCATGAGCAAAAGTCCCAGGGAAGACTCTGATTGGATAATCTGGGTCATGTGCCTATCCCTGAATCTGTCATGAGACTGGGATCTAGTCAAGAGATTGAAATGTTCTACTTGATGAGGGATGGATCAGATGGTTATACCTGAGTAGAGAGAGTCAACCCTACCAAAATCCCACTGAAACCACAGAATTGTTTTATAAAGTGGGTGTGTAGTCCCAGAGATATCAGGCAGACAAAAACACATGTGGTAAGAAGAGTTTGCAGTCATCCTACTGAACGATTAAAATACATGGCTCAAGGACTCATGCTGGTCAGTGCTTAATTAGTCTAGTTCTAGGTACTTGTATATTTTTTCTTTTAAAAATTTTTTTCTTTTTCTTTTACTTTTGTTCTCAGTTATTGCATGAAGTACTTACATATTTTTATAAGCAATAATTTAGCATTTCTAATATTTGTCTGATTATAAAGATAATACATATGCATTTTAGGAAAACTATTATGGAAAGTATAGAAAATTATGAAAAAAATCACCCCAAATCTCACTACTCAGATGAGTTTTGCTAATATTTGGGGTAAATTTTGCCAGCCTTTATTTCTATGTGTATGTAATAAGGATCACACCAGATTGAGTCTGTATTCTGATTTTTTTCTCTTCATAGAAATGTCGTATTTCTCCATTCCAATAGCCTTAAAAACCACGGTTTCTGATGTCTTCACACTGGCATTTATTTTTGAGCTTTCAAGAATTTAGACATTCCTTCAGTTTAGACCAGCTCTCTTCCTAAGGCAGTCTGAACTTTAATGAAGAAGTAAGATACCCCTGGAGCAAGAGGACTTGTGTTTGATCTAGTCAGAATTCAGGAGTGGGCAAATTATCACTAATAAACCAAATCCTGCCTATGGCCTGTCTTTGCATGGCCCTAGAATTACGAATAGTTTTTACATCTTTAGAAGTTTGTAAAAAAAGAAGAAGAATATGGGCCTGAGACCTGCAGAGCCTAAAATAGTTACTATCTAGCACTTTACAAAAAAGTGTGCCTACTTCCAATCCATACGCAGGTACACGGATGACATTTACCTTTGCATTTTTAGAAAGACCTGTGAATTGTGTAAAGGTGCCACCAGTGGATTTCCAGTGAAAAGAGGTGACAGGAGGTGGTAGCCTGCCCAGGTGTCCAGGCGAAGTCTTGACGTGGGTGGATGTGAGATCCAGATGAGATGGGTATTTTCCCCCTTGCTGGAACGGCCTAAGAATTCCACTCCAGGTTTTTGTGTCGGCTGAACATTTGGGGCGAGGAGGTGGCGTGGCAGGGGAGCTCCGGTTTGTACTTGCACAACTTGGCTTCTTTTAATCAGTGTGGTATTTTGCTGTATGAGGGAATTTCACAGAATTTTGTGATGACTATGCAGCGTAGTGGTTAAGAGCCTTTTGAAGCCTGCCAGGAACTAGGTTCACATCTGGGCTTTGCAGCTTACTATGCGTGACACGTTGGGGTGAGTCCCATAACCTCCCTAAGCCTGTTGTATATTTCACGGGGTTCTGGGGCTCAGATGAAGGAATGCATGGTGGCAGGGATGCTTTCTGCTCACGGGGTCCGTGTGCACCTCCACACTTCCCAGCACCCTTAGAGTTAGATGAGCCCGTGGCCGGCGGGGTCCAAAGCTCTGCGAGTGGAAGTCACATCCGTCACTCCCGGCCTGAAGCTTTCAAAGGCTGGTGCGTCACAGTCGTCCCCTTCTCTCATCTCTTGCCGCAGCAACTGTGGAGGAAACCTGTGTTGAGGTGGTGGGGCTTCCATCATTCTGGGTCTGTGGCCATTTGGAGCCGCCACACCGGGCCAGCCCATGTGGACATGGAATGTGGAGAAGGTCTCGGTGGTGACTAAGCCACTGAGATTTGGGGGTTAATTTGTTACTGTAGCGTAACCTAGTTTGGCCCTACTAACGCAGCATGCAGGGCACTTAAGTTGGTCACTAGTAAGGAAGGGTGTGTGCCGGACAGATGTTAGTTACTTTTGATAGAGTAAGTTGCCACTGAAAGTTTTGTTACCTGATCTCATGATGCCCATGTTGTTATTTTGCAATTGGACAAATTGGACTTGGTATTCCTTCCAGCGCGTGGGAGGGACAGATGACCGAGGGACAATAAAGCGTCATTATCTTTAGTTTGTGTCCCTGGATATCCTCAGTGGAAATGAACAGCATATGCTACTCTGGGAAAACTGAGCCCAAAGGGGAGTGGCTGGTGATACCAGGACAAGGCCGGTTATTCCCTGGTCTGGAGCGAGCCTCGGGTCCTTGGTGGGTACCTGTTCTCTCTCGCCAAGTGGTTTGGCCTTTGTGAATTGCATGCTAATCAGTTAGGGACGATCCATACACATCTCTGTATTCTGAAAACCCAGTGAGAGCGGCCAGCAGTCATGCGACAATCTGCGTGACCACTGAAACCTCCCGAAGTGCAGCATTTGGAGTAATCGGCAGGGTTTGGTGGAGGTGGCCGGCCAGAGACAGTTCATCACATTCACTGCAACGCGATGGTCACAACACCGTGATGTGTGTTGGCCTCTCTTTGGGGATTTGGAAGGAATAAATCCATCATTCATTTGTTATAACGATATTTGTTGAGCACTTTCGATGGGGTGGAGGATGAAATGTAGGGGAGATTGTAAATCTCTTCCTGACACTGTTTTTCCAAATTATCCTAGTACTAAGCTGTAGGGCATGCAGGCTTTGGGGCCCCCAGGTTCCAGAAGCATCTCCAACTCATGCCATCCTGACCCAGATATTACCGTGTAAGTCCAGTAGAGCCATCTCTGCCTCGCCCTTTGAATGGGTGATGTATTAGTCATGGGGAGCCGTTACGGAAGGGCAGTGTGTTCTGTGAAACTTAAGGTTGATCAGAGAATCCCATTAAACCTTGTTAAGAAATCTACAGATTTATGACGCAGGCACTGGGTGGAGGTAGGGAAATTCCTAAACACGTTTTAGGAATTATCTGAGAAGGAGGTGATAAGTCAGAGCTCTTGACTGCAAGTCACAGAAACTTGACTAGTGTAGGTGAGAAAAATGATCCTGTTTCTGTCTGGTTCTTTTTGCCACTCCGACCCTGAAACAAGGACAGGATTGCAAGGGGTTTATTTGGGAGCTTCCACTTTTCCTAAAGTTCACCAGTGGTCACATCACTCTGTCCCTCTTCCTCATAATTTCTCCTCTCACCTCTCTCTGGCAACAGCCCTTCCTCCAACCTCACCTGCCTTTCAAAACCCCTTCAGCTTGCTGCTGCTGTAGCAAGATCTCTCGCTGAACATGCATGCCTCTGGGGCCTCAGCTCACCTGTCATTCGAGGATATACGAGAAACATCGTCTTCCTTCGCTGCTCCACGGCAGCCTTTCTAGTATGGAGTCAGAGCCTGTTGGGCAGCTCATCTGCATATTCAGTGAGTTCTGAATAAGTTCAATCCAGTGCCCCTAGCATGATATCTGGGACCGTGCTAAGTAAGCCGAATCCTTCTTTCTTAACTGTGGATGTTTGAGTACAGCCGTGTGTCCCTCTCTGCTTCTCTCCCCTCTCCCTCCTTCATTCCCTTCCTTTTCCAGAGCAGGAGTTGGCACCTTCTTTCTGTAAAGGGCCAGAGAATAAATACACTTTGCCAGCCACATGGTCTCTTGTAGCGATCACTCAGCTCTGCCACTGTAGTGTGAAAGCAGCCGTGGACAATACATGAGTACATGGGCGCGGCTGTGTTCCAATAAAACTTTATTGACAAAAACACTTGTGCAGGCAGGTTGGATTTTGCCCATGGGCCATAGTTTCTTGACCCCTGCTCTGGAATATTTTCCAGCCTAAATATCTCTAGTTTTTTTTTTTTTGACCATTTTTTTTTTTTTTTTTTGGTTAGGGCTTTCATTTTCTTCTACATTGTGGCAATTGTTTTCTGAATGCCTGGTAGTGTGTCTAATAAATATGTGGCCCCTAGAACCAGGTGCATTATTGTGCACATGCAATGGTGTGACACTCCCTCATGCCGCATTCTGAGTAGGAGAGAGAAAGCAAGAGTGACCAGCACGCTTGGCGACTCTGGTCTCATGAAAATTTGGTGAGTCTTCTCCGCGAAGGTTGTGAACCTGTTCGTCCATGGGCCAGAGGGACGGAAACCAGAGAAGCAGGGTCTGTCAAGCTTGGGTTTAATATTTATTGCACAGAGATCTCTGACTTTTCCGAGGAGAATTGTGGAGGGAAGACGCGGCCACAGAGAACCACTTCGATCCATAGATGAGGATCCGGGAGGTAGTTCTGTGAGCAGAACTTCCCAAGAACTTGGGATGGGGAAATCTCCGCTATTGGAGGGTGGAAAGGTCAGTAATTAAGGCTATGACTGTGCCGTGGGAGGCGAAAGAAGAAAATGAGACTGCCAGGTGTGAATAACGAGAAATCTGTGATAGGATTAGCAGAGCGGAACTGATACCAAGTGCGTCCTCATTCCTCCCGTAGTCGAAAGTTTTTGCTTAAACTGGACAGGGAAAAAGAGGATCTCATTCCATCAAGTATGGGGAGCGTTTCGAGGAGGTCTCGGAAGGAGAGGGACACAGGGAGGTTCATCGGAAGTCACCGGAGGTCATCGGCATAGCACAGGGACTGGGAGGTGGGGGTGGCACCCGGTCCCCACCCCTTTCCTTCTCTCTGTGCACTCGCGCCCCGGTGAGCCACCCGTCCGCACAGCTGCAACGCCGGTCCCCGGCTGACGAATCCTCAACCTCTGTCTTCTGCTTCCACGTCTCCTTTGAACGCCAGACTTACACACCCAAACCTTTTTCTGGATTTTTCCACTCGTCAACGCATGGACATCTCAACCGTGCCACGTCCAAGCCAAACTCTGGCTTCTCCTCCCTCTTGTTGCCATCCCCGTTCTGTAAGTGGCCGCCCCGGCCGGCTGTTCAAGGTGGCGACTCGGGTGTTGTCCTTCACTCCCTTTTGCCCTCCCCCGCCAGCGAGTCCTGTGATTCTAGACTTTATCTCAACTTGCCTGTTCTTCCCACCTTCGTTGTCGTCATCTTGGTGACGACAGGACCGCCATATCTCAGCTACGGCAGCTGCCTCCCAGCGGGCCCCGACTGGCCTTCCTGCCCCGTCTCAGCCCTGGCAGCTCTGGCCATCTCAGGATGTACGTTGAGTCTCATCCCCACTTGTGCTTCCCGCTGCTCGTAGGATAAAAGGGGACCTGAGCCTCCTGCCTGTTCCTCCCACCTCTCCCCGACCTCCCGTCTCCTCCCCTTCGCCTGCCCTGCTGCAGCCCCCGGCCTCCTTTCTGTCCCTTGGACCCGCCAAGCCTTTCCCACTCCAGGGCCTCTGTGCTTGCTGTTCCAGCCTGGAGTGTCTGCTCTGCTCAGCCCAAACCAGGCTCTTAGTATCCTTTAGGCCTCAGCTTAAATGTTGCTTCCACGGAGAGGTCTTTCCTGATTGCTTTAGGAAGCGGACCCTCCCCGCCATTCTCCACCGTAACTTCTTGCTGTTCCCTTCACGGACTGACTTATTTTCTGTTTGTCTCCCTCTGTAAGCTCCTCGGGGGCTGAGCTGTGCCCACCTTGGTCATCACTGTGTCACCAGCACGGTGCCTGACACACAACAGTTGCTCAATAAATACATCCAGGGTGAAGGGATAAATAAATGGAGAGTCACTGCTCTGAGCTAGGGACGATGAGCTTGACCACTTGGCGTTTTTCTTAGTCGAATGTTATGCACAATTAGACACACAATAAGTGATGAATATGACGATGCCCGTGTCTTGGCCGACGTTCATCACCAGTCATGAACTTAGTCAGTTGCACGTGCCTGTTTTGACAGTTCTGTTTTCGACCTCACGATTTGTTTCCTTTAACTTATGGCCGTGGGCTTTGTTTGGGTTTGTTCGCCTGACAAAGTGGCAGATGATATTGGTGCTTGCTCTTTTGTTTAAATATCATGAACTTTAAAAATGTTGTTGCTTTTGGTAAGAAACCCTAGTTAGGACAGTCTGTTAGTCAGGATATGTGGGTTACGCTGCAGTAACAACAATCCCCAAATCCCGGGGGCCTAATGCAACGAAGTTTATTCTTAGTCATGGTGGTGTCCAATGTGTGTTGGGGCATCGTGGTCACTCAGGGATCTGGGCTGACAAGAGCCCGTGTCTACATGCTCTTTGATCCCCGCTGCAGGGGAGAGGCAAGGTGGCGAAAGGCTCTCACCACCTCCACCCGGAAGTGACGCAAGTGACTTCTGCTCGCGTTTCTTTGGACAAAGCAGACCACGCGGGCATGCCCACGGTCCCTGTGCCTGGAAGGGGAACCACAACATCCGCGAACAGCCTCCTTGACTCCCCCTGGCTGTTACACAGAAGCCTCATTTAAATGCAGATCCTCGTCTGTGTTTTGAAACCAACTGCAATTGTCAACCTTCACAGAAGTTGTGTGCACCTCCAAGCTGTTACTGAGCACCACTTTGCTTCAGAATGCCAGAATCAGGGCTGTTGTTAGAGGGCAGTATGGTGCGATGGTTACAACCAGGGTTTTGATGTTCATTTGCTTGGGTTCAACGTGCTGTTTCTACTGCTCTGTGGCTATGCGATCTTTGGCAAAGTTTTTTTTTTTCCTTTTCATGCTTCAGTTTCCTTGCCTATACAAGAGAGGGAATAATAATAATAAAATATATCTCTATTCGGGATAACCCAGTGGTTGACAGATAAGGGCTCAAAAATACTGTTGTTAATTTAGGGGGGTAGTTACTAAATTTTGTCACAATCGGGAGTTTAATAACCTTTAGTGCTTCAGATCTATTGCTGAAGGGACAGCTTTCAGAAGAGGAGGGCTGGGGAGAGGGACACGGTTTAGTGGATGTTTTAAAGATCGTGGACTTAGTTGCATGGATTTGGGGCTGAGATCTAGCGTGGGCCACCAGACAGCAAGGTGGACCCTGTTAAGTTCCTTCACTTCCCTGGACCTCAGACTCACCTGTGACAAATGGGTTCCAGAGCATCCATCTCCCAGGGCTGAGGGAAGGGCGATTAAGCAAGAGGGAAAGAAAGTAACTTTCACTGATGGTCAAAAGTGTTTGTTTACTTCTATATTAATTTTCTACTGTTGAGTAACAAGTTACTGCAAACTTAGCAACTTAAAACAATGCCTGTTTTTATCTCACTGTTTCCATGGGCTCTGGGCAGGGCTGAACTGGGTCCTCTGCGCAGGATCTCAAAGGCTGCATCCCCAGAGTGTCAGTCGGAGCCGGGGTCTCATCCGAGGCTCAGGGTCATCTTCCGAGCTTCCTCAGTTTCTTGGCCGAATTCAGTGTCTTGCAGTTGTTGAACCAACGCCCTCAGCTCCCAGAGCTGCCCTCTCCAAAGGCAGTTCATGGTGTGGCTGCTTCTCCTTGGAGGCTATGAGGCGAATCTCCTTGAAACGTCACCTTCTTTGAAGGGCTCACCTGATTAGGTCTGACCCCCCCAAGCCCATCTTCCTTTTAACGATCTCAAAGTCAACTGATTAGGGACCTTAATCACCTTTGCAAAACCCCTTCTCTGTTGCCAGTTGACCTAATCACAGGCTCTGCCCAAGCTCGAGGAGAAGGGACTATACAAGAAGTAGACACGAGAATCTTGGGGCCACCCTAGGGTTCTGCCTACCTCAACTTTCTTCCTGGAGGAAGAGAAGGCCTAGGGGGTTATCCTAGGTAGGCGCAGCTCAAAGGTGGTAAGTGCCTGGTGCTGGCTCCGATGAAGGCGGCTGCAAGGCTAAGTGTAAAAAACTTTGTCCATGCTGTGCTTCTGCTGGGGCTGTGCCTTCCCAGCCAGCCAAGGCCAAGGTAAGACCAGGCCACTTGGATTTCTTGTTTCTCTTTCTCCTGAAACGGCACCTGCAGCCCCCAGCCCCACTGCCCACCTTGGACCCACCAGCTGTGAGTCGGAATCAGCAGGTGCCAGGATCAGAGATGCAGGTGGCAGTTGGTGGTAGGAATCACGGGAGCAGAGAAACACCCCATGGCCCTGCAGACATAGGCAGGCAAAGAAAAACAAACCTCAGATAAAATAAACCCCAGGGAGAAAAAATTTTAAGGCATGATTTTTGTTTCTCTTGGTCAGAATCGGCCAGATGTTAGAGGCTCTTTGAAACAAAATGAGTGCTGTCTTGGTTCTACAGAAGGAGGCCCAGGGAGGCTGGTGTGATGTGCCCAGAGCCAAGTTACTGACCATTGTGGAAAATAGTTTCTTCTTGCTTATGGTGGTTGTAGTGTATAACAAGCAAGATAGAAGTCAAGGTCAAGACACAAAATCCAGTAACCCTGAGGTCTCTGCGTTCCTCTCTGCAAAGCCTAGAGCATAGCAAGGTCCTTCTCAGAGGGCGAGGTGAGAGGGTCACCCTCCCCGAGGGCTGGGACAGAGACCCACATTTCTCCCAGCAAGGCTGCAGCAGAGGGAAGTACCCAGGGAGGTCACACAGTGGAGCTCCCTTCTGCAGGTGGCAACGCTCTGGGGACATGTCACATCCACCCTACAGAGCGGGTGACAACCTCTCGTCATCATGTCACTGGCAGGCGGGACGGAGAAGGGCCATCCTCGGGCAACCAAAAGGGTGGCACGAGAGAGCCAGACTCGGCGTCCGTTTGGATCACGGAGGGTTCTTAGAATCGATGTAATTCTGAAAGGGGAGGGGCTGCTCCGTCCAGCCTGGGTTTGGAACGGTGTCGATAACCCGGGGCTGGCCAGGGGGACCCAGATGAGAAGCAGCTCTTCATCCGCACCCGACGCTGAGTGGGCCGCTTGCGAGATGAGCTGAAGTCCAGAGTCAGGAAGCAATTGCAAGAGACCACATGCCAGTGAGTGCTGTTGATAAATGTTAATGAGACAGGAGCCGGCGCTGAGATTGGGCGGTATTGATTACAAGAGGGAAAAAATGTGCCCAGCAGTTCCCAGCAATCTCAGGCAATGACTGCGTTTTGTTAAATGCATCCTTGTAAATCTGCGGTGTGATTTATGCTGTTTTCTCCTCGCCTTCCTCCCCCGCATTCATTCTTTTGCTCATTCATTCATTCAAGTAATGTTCGAGTGCCTACAACATTCCCACATAGAGCTGGGCAGCATAGTTCAAGCGGTGGGCACTTAGTTCCGTTATGCACCGTCTTGGAGTTTAGGTTCGGCGGTGGGAGAGAACTTTACAGGCAGTTTCCAGCTGTGGGCTAAGACTTGGTAGAAATCCCCTTAGTGGGGACAGGGGCAGAGGAAGGCTTCCCTGGGGACTGAGGATGAGTAGGAATGAGACAAGATCGGAGGAGAGGGCAGGAGGAGGAAAGTCAGGAAGGCACCTGGGGGCTGAGAGGAGCTTCCGGGCTGGGCCGTGGTGCGGCAGAGGGGGCGGTGCGGGGAGAGGGGGAGCAACCGGCCTGCGTGGGAGCTCAGCAGGTGGTGTTGTGAATTGCAATGCGTCCCCCTAAAACACATGTTCACGTCCGAATCCCCGTACCTGTGACCTTATTTAGAAACAGGGTCTTTGCAGATGCAATCAGGTGAGGATGGGATCACACTGTCCTCTTAAAGGAGTGGATTGGGGAGCCCCGGGACCCAGTGACTGGTGTCTTTGTAAGGCAGAGAAGAGGGAGATTGAGGCTCGGAGGAGACGCAGGGAGAAGACCGCGTGCCACGCGGCAGAGACTGGAGGGACGCGGCCACAAGCGGGGGATTGCCTGGCGCCTTCGGAGGGGGCACAGCCCTGCAGACACGTGGTTTGGGCTTCTGCCTGCAGAGCCGCGAGTGGATACACTTCTGTGTCTTAAGCCGCACGGTTTGTGGTTCTTGGTAACAGCAGGCCTAGGAAACGAATGTGGGCACGGGAGACGCAGAGGGAGGTGCCCGCTTCCTCAATTTCCCGAGGAGGAAAGTTTGAAAATGCCAGATACCGTTGTTTAGACAACACAGGGTGGGGACAGGGAGCCTCAAATAGGGAGACAGCCGCCATGCAGCCAGGGCGGGCTGTGCTGTGCATGCTGATTTTTCATTAGAAGTTGGAAATATATATATTTTTTAAATGTGGAAGATCCTCATTTTTAAACAATGGCAACTGATTAACAAAAATTTAAAAGCACCGTATAGGCAAAACCAAACCCCTCTGCAGCCTGGGTTTGGACCATGGCCTGACCGTTGGAAACCTCAAGAGAGCTGTTTAAAAGTGTGTGAAATCATCTATGTGTAAATTGCCAAACTCAATTCTGTTTGTGTTGGGATAGTCTAAAAATGATAAAACTCCCATTAATATTGGGGAAAAAAGTACATACTAAATAAAAGCTCTGAGTGAGCGCTGTCTCCTTACAGAGACTGAGAGTGACCGTCACAGGGACGCCTGGGTCTGGGACCCTCCCCACCCACACACTGTCCACGGCAGGTGTCTCCACACACGGAGAGAACTCCGGGGACCCTGGTGACGCAGACTTTGATGTGTGCATGTGAGCCATGCGGCGATCTGCTTACATTGCAGATTCTGACTCAGTGGGTCCAGGGAGGGGCCCGAGAGCCCTCACGTCCGACAGGCTCCTGAGTCGCTGCCGCTGTGCTGGTGTGAGGACCTCACTTTGAGCAGCGAGGTTGCAAGGATCTGTGACAGCACTGAGCACACCGGCGGAAAAATTTCCCCAGCTCTGGCTTTCAGGGAGCCTAGCCTGTCTGCCCGGGGTCTGGGGAGGGACATGGGGAAGCCAAACAGGACAGCAGGACCCACGGCGACCGACCTTCACCTTGGCAAGCTGGGAACAGGAAGTGTCACTCAAGGCGGCTGCAAGATTTTGGAAAGGCTCCTCTTGCTGCCTTGGGCTCAAGAGGGTAGACGGGGCGGGGCACGGGCTGAAAGGGAGCAGAGGCATTTGGAGAGCCAGCTGCAATCCCCCGACCACGCTCTGAGTTCGGCCTCGTGAGACCCCACCGTCTCTCCCTCTCACCCAGGCCCGCGGCATCTGGCCCCTCTCCTCGTGCAAACGTTTTTCCTTTAACTCCTGGAAAAATCGGACCTATAAATTGAATCCACCTCTGGGCAGTTTAACTTGCACGGCCAGCACTGACTCAGCACATAGCCGCCGGCCTCATTAACCTTGGCTCACTCTCTGGAGTTTTTTGGGGTGGGGGTGGGGTAGGGGGCTGGCTGGGGAGGTGTTTGAGCTTATGCGTTATTCTTGGATGATTTCTTGAGTACGTCAGGAGCAGAGTCGTTTATTTCCAGGCCCCACTGATTGGTGCTGCCGCTGTGTGCGTGTGTGTGTTGAGTGTTCATGCACACAGGCGTTGTAAATGCTGACCGATTCTATGACCTCTCCCCGAAGGTGTCTCCTGCCCACCTAGTGTGGCCAGAAAAGCTGCAAAACCAATGCCTTGGGTTTCACTAGAACGATGTTTCTTAAAATGTGGTCCTCTGCCCACCTACCTCAGAGCACCTGGAAAACTCGTTAAAATGCAGATCCCTGAGCTCCGCCTGGCACCTGCTTCATTAGAACCTCTGGGGCTGGAGCCCAGGAGCCTGCGTGTTTATCACCTCTGCCTGGCGACCCTGACGCACAGGAATATCACAAAGCACTGGTGCTTCTCAGGGACCACTGGGTTGACTTTTTAAATGGTCATCCGTCATGGCCCAGAGGCAATGTTCCAGCTCATCTCCATTTCCTCTTGTCCTGTTGCAGCCCTGGTTTTCCTTCGGGGCCCCTTGCCTGAGACGGGCTCTGTGCTGCCTCCCTGTGTCCCCAGTGGGATTGTGCCCCAGCTGTCCAGGCCATGGGGTTCCTCCGGTCACTGTTTTACTGCCCTGCTCCCGTCACTGAGGATCCACTTGTACCCAGACCCTTGTCTCGGGGGGTCTACGTCTGGGACAGCATGTGTCTGACTTGCTCGTAGATCATCATCTCATTTAATCTCCACATCAGCCTTGCCCGGTAGGAACCGTCAACGGCCCCATTTTACAGATGAGAAAACTGAGCCTTGGAGATTTGAAGCCACTTGGCCAAGCTTAAGTGCCCGGAATAGGCTAAAACCCAGGACTGTGGGCACCAGTGCCCAAGTCTCAGCCTCTGCTTTATACGGTGCAGTTTATGGGCCGGTGGTCGCTGATGTGTGGGGCGTGCTGGGGCTGGGCGAGCATCCGCTCTCCTCTTCCCCCTCCCCCGGCTCCTCCCGGCTGAGAGGGGCATTTGTTCGTGGTGCATCTCTCCACATTTACAAGGTGCTGGGAGAGGTGGGGACCCGGCCTCAGGCGAGGCTGGCAGCCCCTGTGTCGAGCCAGCGTGCACCCCCAGCCATGGCTGGCTGGTGAACGAGCCTTCTGATGACACCCTGAGCTAAACTCGGCAAAGCGAACCCCAGGCAAGACAGAGCCTTTCTGACGGGGCCTCCCTGTGCCCCTCCCCCCCGCCCTGGCCTACGCCAAGACCCCTGTGAGCCGACCTCTGGGTCCCAGGGAAATGCTGCTTTCCTGGGCTTTTCCTGATGGGAACCTTCCGGCGCTTCTGGGTTGATCGATTTCGAGTCTGTGATCTTGTTTGCAGCTGCCTTCCCAGTGTAATTCCGCACTTGTGCCCCCGGGCTACTCCGCTCAGAGTAGCATTTCTATTTTAAAAGAATAAATAATAAACTGCTCTGGAAGGGTGATGACTCCGTAGCCTCCTTAGCTCCCGCCTCTCCCTCGTTCGTCTGGAGAATTCAGGGAGTTCTCGGGCTCCACGGGGAGGAAGGAGTGAAGTCAAACCCGCACCCGGTAAGCATGCGTTGAGCGACGATTCCGCGCAGGCCTGTGGGGGGTAGTCGTGGTGAGAGCAGCGCTGTCACGGGAAAGAAATGGCGCTGCGAGAGGGATAATGGCAGGCCAAGTGTTACAACCATTTGGGGGCTTGTTGTACAGCCTTCTAGATTATTCTCTGTACTTACATTCATATAAAACACACATGTACACACAATCAAATAAATGGGATTGTGCTGAATATATTATTCTTCAATTTGCTGTTTCTTTTACTTTCTTTATTTATTCTTTTTGAGACAGAGTCTCACTCTGTTGCCTGGGCTAGAGTGCTGTGGCGTCTGCCTAGTTCGCGGCAACCTCCAACTCCTGGGCTCAAGCGATCCTCCTGCCTCAGCCTCCTGAGTAGCTGGGACTACAGGCATGTGCTACCATGCCCGGCTAATTTTTCTATTTTTAGTGCAGACAGGGTCTCGCTCTTGCTCAGGCTGGTCCGGAACTCCTGAGCTCAAGCGATCCTCCCACCTCGGCCTCCCAGAGTGCTAGGATCACAGGCGTGAGCCTCCGCCCCCAGCCTGTTTCTTTTACTTTAGAATGTATTATGGGCCTCTTCCCAAGACAGTACCTATGAACTGCCTCTTTAAAAAACTCTTTATGATGGAAACTTTCAAACATACACAAAGTAGGGAGAATAGTATAACGAATCCCCCCAACTTCTGGCCAAGCTCATTTCATCCAGACCTGCCCCCATCTCCTTGCCCCCTCCCACGTTATTTTGAAGATGACCCCAAACATCATGTCACTGCATTTATAAATGTCTCAGTATACGCCACTCCGTTTTAACCATGATATAATATTCCACTGGATAAATGCACAATAATTTGTTTATCCTGGTCCCCATTGATGGGCGTTTCAGCTGTTTTTTAACACGGGGAAGGCACGTTTCCTAGGTGTAAATGTGGATTAGAATGAAAGGTTTTTTCCCTCCCGTGAGGAAACCTTTATACAGACGACGCAAATACTCTAGACTCGCGTGAAACGAAAGCTTGCTTCCTTGCTGCCACCTGCCACTTCCAGACCCAGTGGGAAGAAAGGGGCGGGTGTCCCGGCCAGGCAGGAGGGGATGAGGTTTGCTGGGGAGGAGAGGATGGAGCTGGTGTGGTCGTCCCTGTAGCCTGAGAGTCCCCAAGAGGGAGTCAGGGAGGCGCAGTCGTTTTACCAGTGGGCTCTAGCAAGTGTCAGGGCCACGGGACAGACTGGAGTGACTGTCTTAGTTTCCTAGGGGGTGCCGTACACCAATGGCCACAGCTGGGTGGCTTAATACAGAACAAATGTTTTCTCTCACAGTCCTGGAGGCCAGGAGTCTGAAATCAAGGTGTGGCAGGGCCACACTCCCTCTAACGGCTCAAGGGGGGGATCCTTCCTGTCTCTTCTGGCTTCTGCAGCTCCTGATTTTCCTTGGTCGTGGCAGTGTCACTCCAGCCTCTGCCTCCGTCCGCACATGGCCTTCCCTCCCGTGTCCCTGTGCGTATTCTTCTGTCTGTCGTAAGGACAGCAGTCACTGGACTTAGGACCCACCTAACCCAATGTGATCTCATCTCTATGCTTAACTAATTACCTCTACAAGGCCCTATTTCCAAATAAGGTCACATTCTACAGTTCCAGGTGGACAAGAAGTTTTTCAGGATGCTGTTCAAACCCCACAGGAGTGTCCTGGTACTTCCATTTGCTCCAGGCAAAAGGCCAGGCCTTCTTTCCTTTTCTGAGGCTGCGCAGGTGTACCTGTGGCAGCCGGGCAGTCTTCGTCCAGCTACGGGGTGGTCGGAGTGCATGCACCTGCAGCAACTGAGAACACAGCCCTCGCTCGGCAGGGTGGGTGGGGGCTGGTCCACAAGAGGCCTGGAGGTTGGCGTTTCTGGGGCTGGTTCAGCAGCACCACGGTATCAGAGCTCTGGGCTGGGGACTCTGCAGTTTTCTTGGTTTTTCCTTCATGGTTGCAAAATGGCTGCTTCGACCCAAGAAGAAAATCATTACACAGTTCCCTCTGAAGGTGTGAAACATGACTGAAGGGGCCTGAGGGTGGCCAGAGAGAAGTATACAGGGGGTAGATTGGTCTTTCTATGAGGGAGGAGACATCTTTCCCACAGGTTCCCAGGAGAACATCCTTCATGTGTCATTGGTCAGTACCAGGTCACATGGCCACCCTAGCTGCAAGGGAGGCTGGGAAAGCAAGCATCTCATCTGTCCAGCTTCTGTGGAGAGAGGAGGAGAGAAGGAAGGAGCTCAGGAGGGGCCTCAGTCACTTAAGGACAGACCACCTGCCAACTCTCCCCGATAAATCACCGAGTAACCTGTTCTGCTCTTATGTTTTGCCACATTCAAACTCCTGTGCTGCAAAATCACATCATCTTATTTATTACTTGAGACCTACGTGCATCGGCTAATATCAGGGACAGTCTCATTATGGGGCAGCATTTGTTCGGGGAGCTCATGCCCAAGAGGGACTTTGTGGATAAACCGTATTAAATCAGTGGCCTTATTTCTACCTCCTAACCCCTGCGTAACTGTGACAAGGCTGAAATGAACATCCCTGTCCACAAATATCTGTACATCCGTGACTATACCCTGGTAGGTTGGATTTCAGGGTGTGGGATTGCTGTGTGTGAAAACCCCGTCCCTGCTTGTTGGGAGCTTTCTCCAGGGCGACGTGATGATCCCACGTGCTCGTCTTCAAGCCGACGGTAGCCCACGGTTTTCAGGGAAAATCAGACAGGAATATGCGTTTCTCTGGTTTTGGCCTCAAATCCGCTACCTCGGCCTGCCCTGCCTTCCCTGTTTTGGCGGCGAGGTTCTCCGATGACTGTCGGGCCGTTTGGTACATTATTCATACATCTTTTTATATCACCTACTGGGGCACCGGCTGGGGACAACAAATATTACAAACACGGCCCCAATAAAAAAGAATGTGTAATCTGTCTTTAAAAATTCCTTCCCTTCTGCCAAGCACGGTGTGTGGGGGTGGGAGGCGAGCCCCGCTAGTTTGGAGGCGGCCCACGCTGGGAAAACGAAGGCTGCTTCGCCATCAGCCTCTCCGGAAAGGGCAGGTCCCGGAGTCCCCGCAGATTTTATGGGGAGGGAGCGTGCGTCTGATGCTACAGGGGAGAGCAAAAGACATTTTTTTTAGTGTGTTATCCTGCTTCCCTAAATGGAGGGGTTTCACATCTGGCTCTGTCTCTCGGACCCTGACGGACAGGTGGGGCTTGTTGGCCATTGCTCATTTATTTTTTCCTCTCATTTGTGAAAACTGGGGTGTAACATTTTCACGGTAAAATGTGTTCATCTAGAAATGTGCGTGTTTTACGTATGTGGACGCCCATTGTTGCGGCCGATCGTGCTCCTAAGAAGGTATGTGCAAGTCCTGACCACAGGGCCTCCGGACGTGGCTTATGTGGAAACAGGATCATTGCAGGTGCGGTTGGTTGAGATGAGACCACACTGGAGTAGGGTGGCCCTCAGTTCAGTGTGTCTGGTGTCCTGACGAGAAGAGGGGAGTGGGACGCAGGCGCGCGCAGGGAGGATCCCGGGGGAGACGAAGGCAGAGATTGAAGTGATGCATCTAGAAGCCAAGAAACCCCGAGGGTTGCCAGGAACCCCCAGAAGCCGGGCGCGGCAAGGAAGAACTTCTTCCCTAGCGCCGCCAGAGTGAGCACGCCCTTGCCGGCGCCGTTGTTCCAGACCTGTAGCCTCTGGAACCAGGAGAGCGCAAGTTTCTGCTTTCTTAAGCAGCCTGTTTTGTGGCATGTTGTCCGCACAGCCCCAGGCAATTAGACACACCCGAGTGACCGCTGCTGAGCTGCACACGTAGAACCTTTCCGCGCCGGACAGCTCCCCCGTGCCCCTCTCTGGGTTACAGCCTCCTTCCTCGCCGAGGGAACCCGCTGTTCAGATTCCTGCCACCGCTCCTGAGCCTGTTCTTGAGCGCCATGTGACAGGAATCACCCCGTGGGAACTCTGCCGCGTCTGGCTTCACAATATCCCACGGGAGATTCCTGCCTTGTGTGGCACATGCCAGATTGCCGTTGACTTTTTTCCATAAATGTTTACTAATCACCTGGGATGTGCTGACAGGCCCTAGGGACACAAAGGCTGCAGGGGTTCCCTGTCCAATTTGGAAGACGGAGTGGTGAACCATGTGCCCTGAGATGGCAGAGACCTGCACTGCTAGAGGTGGGACTTTGGGAGCCTGCAGAGCTCAGGGAAGTCAGGTGGGTCTTTGCAAAAGGGGTAACACGTTCATGCTGGACATCCTGGAATGATGGCCTGGCTTGAGCAGAGGCACAGAGGTATCAGGGTGCAGGGCTGTGTTTGGGGAACCATGAGGAGTCTGTGTGGCTCAGACAAAAGACATTGTAGAGGAATGCGAGGTGTTTATCAACTGATGCGGGGATTGGCAAAATACAGTCAATAGGCTGAATCTGGCCCACCACCTGCTTTTGTTAATAAAGTTTTATTGGAACACAGCCATGCCCATTCCTTTGTCTACAGTTGCTGTCTTGCTACAGTGGCAGTGTTGAGTAATTGTGACAGAGACTCTATGGCCCACTAAAGCCTAAAACATTTTTTGGTGGTCTTTGTTTGGGCCATGTAACAAAGTACCATAGACTGGATGGCTTATAAACAACAGCATTTATTTCATGTAGTTATGGAGGCTGGAAGTTTAAGATCAGGGCGCCAGCATGGTCGGGTTCTGGTCAGGGGCCTCTTGTGGTCTTACCCTCTTCATCTGTAGAGGGGCTGATAGTAGGGCCTGCCTCAGTGGTCTACATGAGGATGAGATAAGACCATGTCTATAAACTTGTAGTGGCCCACAATATGTATATGTATGTAGTATGTATGTATGTATGTACTATGTATGCATGGCCCACACTGGCACACACTGTGTACTCAGATCCAAATCTAGGCACTGGGCTTCTAGACTCCTTTTCTCTATTCACTGTCCCCTGCCCCTCTCCACAGATGAAGAGGGTAAGACCAGAGTCTCGTCAATTGGAAAGTAGGTCCGTGGCTTCCAGCCGCTGCAGAAAGGGTGGATGGGGAGTGACTGCTCATCGGTGTGGGGTTTCTTTTGGGGGTGAAGTAAACATTCTGGAATTAGATAGCGGTGATGGTTGCACAACTTGCAAATGTTCTTAAAAAACCCCACTGAACTGTACACCTTAAAAGGGTGAATTTCACGTATGGGATATATCTCACTTTAGAAAACCACAGTGAGATGCCACTCCGTATCCACAAGGATGACTATAATCCAAAACACAGACAATAGCAGTTGTTGACAGGGATGTGGACAGATTAGAGCCCTTGCGCGCTACTGGTGGGAATGGAAAATGGTGCAGCCCCTGCGGAGAACAGTCCTGCAGCGCCTCAAAAAGTTAGACGTAGAGTTCCCATATGACCCAGCAATTTCACTCCCAGGCATATACCCAAGAGAGGTGAAAATGTATGTTCACAGAAAAGCTTGAACACCCATGTTCATAGTAGCATTATTCATAATAGCCAAAGAGCAGAAACACCCCAGAATGTCTACCAACTGGTGAATGGACAAATAAAATGTGGTCTGTTCACACGACGGAATATTACTTGCCCGTGAAAAGGAATGACGTGCAGCCAACTCCGTATTCAGGGCTCTGAATCCAGGGATTCAGCCAACAATGGATCGGAAACATTTGGGAAAAAATGGATGGCTGCATCTGTATCGAACACATACAGACTTTTGTTTGTCATTATTCCCTGGACAATACAGTGTAACAACTATTTACATATCATTTGCATTATACTAGACATTATAAGTAACCTAGCGATGATTTACCGTATATGGGAAGAGGTACGTAGGGTATATGCAAATACTATGCCATTTTATACACTTTATATCAGGGACTCGAAATCCACAGATTTTAATATCTGAGGGAGGTCCTGGAACCAGTCTCCCATGGATACCGAGGGGCAGCTATGCTGATACGATTCCATTATCATGCAGTGTTCAGGATAAACAAATCCACAGAGACACAAAGTAGACTAGTGGTTGCCTGGGGCTGGCGGGAAGGAGAATCGGGGAGTGACTGCTGGTGGGGATGGGTTTCTTTTTTGGGTTAAGAAAATGTTCTGGAATTAGTGGTGATGTTTGCACAATTTAGTAGATTCATACTGGAAAACACTGAGCTATGCACTTTAAGAGGGTGAATATTCTGACACGTGAATCAGATCTTAACAGCAACACCAATAATAATATAAAAAACAATGTCATCCGTGACGGCAGCATTGCCAAGTCCGAGGTCAAGCCCAAGCTGTCTGTACCTCTACACCCGGGCTCTGAATCCTGTTTTGTCCAGACTATCCACTCATGGACATCCTTGTCTATGTCCTTACTAAGAAATCACAAATTCCCAGTTTTATATGCTTTAGAGGAGAAACACACATCCATCCAACAGACTGTGTGGCAGAGTGCTCAACTTACCGGACAGAATCCCTGGTCTGCTGCTCGTCGGCCGTGCCTCAGTTTCCCCACCTGGCAGGTGTGGTTGGTGGCAATAGCATCGATCTTGCAGGATTGCTCTGAGGAGCAAATGAATTGTTCTGAAGTGTGTGCGGCTGATAGCAAGTGCTCGGCAAATGTTTGCCTGACTCTTAGCCGTCGGCTCAGGGACCTGCCTGCATCTAGACCCTGGCTTGGCCTCTTTGAGCTCAGTTGTGTCTGCAGCTGCCTCGGCTCAATTATCCAAGAGATAGGTGGCGAGATCAGGCGGAAGCCGTGGTCCAGGTACAGAAGGAAAACGCCGTCCTGGTTGGGTGACATTGGGATCAACCTTGGTGTTGTGTGTCCTCACTATTCTGAGTCCCTTACAGCCCTGATTTTGGGCGAGATGTAAGTGAAGTTTGAAAAGATCTGATGCTACATCATAATCACAGTGAGTTTTGATATTCACATCAGAATTTGAGCGAAACTGGATCATCACAAACTTTTGAATTCTACTCCCCATCCTCTGCTAGGTCTCCCCAAGGCTGAGTAGCTTTGAAATGGCCATAAATTTGCATAACGGCTTCATACAGCTAATCGCTTTAGGTCTGGAAGCATTTTTGCCTGGGGCTGCGATAGTCCTCCTCTGCTTCCTTAGCTGGTACATAAAATGGGGTGATTGAGGATTTTTTTAGGTAGAGCAAGGGGCATTGGAGAGAGTCTAGCCGTAGGCTCCCTGGAGCTGAGAGGACAGAGCAGGCTCCAGGACAAGACGACATCGGAACCATCCCTCCTGCAGCCGTGCGGTGTGTTGCGGAGGGAGGTACCGAATACGGGCGTCTACAGCCACTGGGAGAGATCTCCTCTGAGTCAGTCTGAAAGGGGCACTTGCCAACTCCCCGTGGGTCACTGAATGCCACGGAGCCAGTGAACTTGGGTAAGATTTTCCTACCACGTCTGTCTCTCCCTATGTACCCCGGGTTTCCCAGGAGCCCGAGCACTGGGTCACAGTCTTGGTGGTGATAACTCTGTTTCCACGCTGCCTGAGTTCACACATTTTAAATAAATGAGCCTTGAAAATGTGTATGTCATGGTAACGGAGGGAGGATTGTTTGAATCGAAAACTTATTTTCACTAGCTAACGCATTCAAATGGTACAAAATTCAAAAGGTACGAAGAGGTGCGCGTTAGAAGGCTGTCCTCTGCTCCTCCACTCCAACCCTCGTCCTCGTCCCTGCGGGACACCAGCAGGGCCACTGTCCCGTCTCCTTCCACGGAGTCTACCTGTACATCTATGTATTTATCAGATCACAGCCTGGGCTGGAGAAAAAAAATTTTAAAAAAAGAGAGAAAAATATATATTTATGTCTGTGTCTGTGTCTATCCGTCTCCTATAAATGGGAATTTATTATAAACACTGTTTTACTTTTTCCCATTTAAATTACGTATTAGTTTCTTATTGCTGCTTTAACAAACGACCACACATTTTGTGTCTTAAAACAACACAAATTAATTTTTACCCACAGTTCTGAAGGCCAGAAATCCAAAATGTGTCTCCTGGGCTAAAACCAGGATGTTCCTTTGCCTCTTCTAGCTTCTGGAGCCCTCTCCAGGGCCCACGGCCCCTCCACCCGGTGTGGAGCCGGCGGGGATCATCTTCAAATCCCTCTGCTTCTGACCCCCCCGCTCCCTGTTCAGGGGCTCTGCTGATTACGCAGGGTTCACCCCCCATCTCACAGCCTTGACTGGATCACACCTGCACAGTCCCTGTTGCCGTGTAAGGCGACATAGTCACGGATTCCAGGGATCAGGACGTGGGCACCTTTGGGGGTGTGATTCTGCCCGTCACAGTCTACCTTGGAGCTTGCCCCATATCGGGAGAGAGTGTCTTTTTCCTTGTGTCAGGGGCGTGCACACTGTCACCCTGTCCCACTGTGCCATCATCAACTAACCAACCCCGTTACTGAACATCTAGCTGTTTCTAGCCTTGGCCTCCTCTGAGTGCTGCAGGAGCAAAGGTTCCTTTGGCCCCTTGTGTCTGTAGGATGAATCGCCAAGTCCAAGGGCAGGTATGTTTGCTGTTTTATTAGATACTGCCAAATTGCTCTAAGGGTGGTTAAACATTCTTTTTTATTATGGAGAATTTCAGATATGTAAAAACTAGAGAGACTAGTTTAATGCACGCTGCGTACCCATCACTCAGCTTCAGCAACGACAGTCACCAGCTCACAGCCATCTCCTTTCCCTGTGTCTCCCATGGGCTCCCTGCAGCACCTTGGTTATTGAGGAGTAAAACCCAGACATCCTGTATTCCGAGGGAGAGGTCCAAACATTTGAAACACAGTAGCATCTGTGAATGAGATTCTTGCGGTGGGACTGAACCGAGAGGGGAATCCTGCCCGGGATGTCACATTCGGGACACCCGTGTTCCCAGGACGGTGGTCCTCCACCTGGGGCAGACTGAGCATCTGCTGCTGGCCACTGTTTGTGAGAGGTCGTGGCCCACCCCACCCTGCCACCCGGTGACGGTTCCTTTTTACCCAGGGGGTGATCTCGGAAACCAGCTTCGCTCTGCAGATCTGCGGAGATGATGTTCCGGAAGGCTCAATGGTCAGGAACGGGCTGACTCAGCCAGCTGCTTTCAGAGCTCTGGTACGGAGCGGGAGCCCCAAAGCAATAAAAAAGTACTTTTTGACCTGCCGTGCCCACGCGTTATCTGCGCGCGAGCCCTCTCTGTAGCACACTGGGACTTTGATATCTTGCCTTATCGAATTGTCGCACCACCTTTCTGAGCATAATAAAGTAGGGCTCCGAGCGGGGGCCGAGCTGTCTTGGAACACGGGCTCCCCGGGGGAGGGGTGGCTTCTCTGGCACTCCAGTCTTGACGAAGGATTTATTCTCTGTTAGTGACTCTGAGGGCGCAGCATTTATGACAGTGTAACCCCGACCCGCAAGTTGCCCTCCCTGTCAAAGTCACCAGCGCTAGCTTTGAGTCCTTTGGGTCTTTTAAATTGTGGAATCTAATGACACATCCCAGGGAAGTGGGGGAGGCCTGGGTGATGCTGTGCCCAATTTCATGATAGGGAAGCAGGAGGCATAGAGATGTGAAAGGACATACCAAAAAAGGAAGTCTCAAAATTTCAGCCCTCCAAGCCTCCATTCTTGCTGAGGTTCCCACGGGCGACTCCCTCAGGCTCTTCTGTGACTACCCAGCTGCACCTCCCACCTTGGCCGCCACGGCTGCACCTGCCAGGCCCAGGTGGTCTCTCCCCTGGGCTGTTACAGCACCTCTGCCGCCGTCCTGCCCTGGGCCCCCCGGAGGCAGAGTCCCCACCGCCTGCTGTGTGGTCCTCCCTGCCCTGTGGTCCTCCCTCATCTGCTCCTGGATCTTCCTCCAACTAACCCAGCCCCGGAGCACTTGCTCTCCTGTTCCCACCATGGAATGTTCTTCCTCGGGGCAGCTGCAGGGCTCGAGCTGGTCTTCTGCAGTGTCACCTTTAAGGGAAGCCCCCCGCACCTACATCATCCAGCTGAGATGCAACCCACCCCTCATGGTCCCTATTCCCCTTCCTTGCCTCAGTTTCCCCCTTAGCACTTACAACTAACTAATCAACCATCTAGCCAACTATTTAATATATATGAATATGTAATGTATTACATATAGTTACATACACACATATTGCCGTGTATTAATTAGCTGTAACTATATGTTAATACATCACACTCGATACAGCAATAACATTTGTTGCTACATCAACTTGTTATCCTTGTTTGTCGTCCGCCTCCCTCAACTAGATCCATGACGTTTGTCTTTCTGGCTCCCTGTGTGAAGCCACGCCTGAGACATGCCAGGTGCTCAATGACCGCTTGCTGAGTAAGTGGACGGCCAGCTTTAAGGAGAACGAGGATTCCTGCCTTGCATATTCCAAGTCCGGGCTGAAATCTGTGATGGGTCTGGTGTTTCAGATGTGGCTGGGAAGGATGCTTGAGATGTTCCAGTGTCCGAGATAGATCAGAAAAGGCCCCAGAGATGGGCTGTGCTCATTTCCAGAGCCCTGAGGTTTTGATGCAGGGAGGGCGGCTGCAGGCGTGTGCCCCCAGCCCGGGATGGAGCAGGGCAGGCGGGGGTGCACGGGATGGCGCTCCCTCGGAGTGGGAGCTGCGTGTGCCCTGCAACCCTCGGAGTGGGGAGACGAGGCTGCCATCCTTCTGGGACTGTGCTTGTCTCCCGTCTGCTGCTTTGCAGCATTGTCAGTTGTGGCATCAACCGGGGAGGCTACAAGCACCTATCGGACCAGATGTTCTAGACTTCACCTCCATGCTGGAATTTAACTCTCGGCCAGATGTGGGACCCTGGGCTCTGGGCGAAGCTGCGGCAGGACAGGTGGGGCCACATAAGGCATCTCCCCGGGAGCCTCTCCTTGTGGGGCTCTCAGTGTAACTCTCGGTTGCAGTCCTGGCCGAGTGCGCTTTTAGCTTTTCAGCGACGTCAAAGTCAGTCAGATGTTGCCTTGGAGGAAGTTTAGATGTTTCTCTAAGTTTGTTTTTCTGGTAATTTATTATTTTCTTCTAAATTGTGCAATGTTTCAAACATATGGAAAAGAGCAGAAAACAAGGAAAGAATGAAACAGAACCTCCCCCATTAACGACACAATGGTGCAATATTTGCTTCAGACATTTTGGGTTTCTTAGAAACAGCATCATGGGTACAGCCAAGCTGCGGCTCCGGGTCACATTTCCCTGCTTCCCGGCCTCCCTCCCGGGAGAACCACTGCCCGCAACCCCTTCCCACACGCATCTCTCTGAGCGTGTGTGTGTCACACAGGAACCCTGCCATGGTGGCTCCTAAGGAGAGTCTGGGGTTAGGAACGGTGGCCTTGGATGGCTGGGACACCATACCCAGGAATGAGTTTGTACTTGGCCTCTTGGTGTAGGATGAAACAAGTGCTGTTTGCTGTACAGGTGGGTGTTAATTTCACCTCCAGGCACAGCCGAGTGGCTGCGTAGACCCTTCGGAGAAGGCTGTGCTGCATGGCACGATCTGTGCACGCTGAGCTCTCTCCTCCCTGCGCCTTTACGGATGGCGCGGCAGCTGCATTTGAACTTTACCTTCACATTGCAGCCTTGTCTCCGGACCTCTGTGCAAATATTTCCTCGTGGCAGGCACCATGACGCCCTTCTCCCCCAAAAAGATGTCCACATCCTGTTCCCCGGAACTGTGACTATATTAGGTTACATGGCAGGGAAGAATTTACGTTGCAAAGGGAATTAAGGTTGCTAATTGGCAGATACTAAAAATAGGGAAATTATCTTGGATGATCCTGGTGGACCCTGTGTAGTCACAGGACCCTTAAAAGGTGGAAAAAGGAAATAGAAGTATCAGAACCACAGAGAGGAAGTGTGAGAAAGACTCAACCCCCAGCTGCCGGGTTTGAAGATGCAGGAAGGGGCCGGGGGCCGAGGAATGTGGGTGGCTCTGCAAGCTGGAAAAGGCCAGGGAAGGGGACCATCGTCCAGAGCTGCTGGAGGGAGCACGGTTCTGCAGACGCCTTCGTTTAGCCAGTGAGACCCGTTTTGCAGTTCTAGCCTACAGAACTGTAGGAAAATGAATTTGTACTGTTTAAGCCACTGAGTTTGTGGTAATTTGTTGTAGCAGTGATAGGAAACTGATACACGTGTCCTCAGCAGGGCCGTCCCTGATCACGCCATCCCATCTTTCCGTGTCCCTCTGTCTAATTCAGGCTGCTATAGCGACAATACTACAGCCTGGGTGGCTCACACGACAAGTTATTGCTCACAGTTCTGGAGGCTGGAACGTCCAATACCAACGTGCCGGCAGAGTTGGTGTCTGGTGAGGGCTGGTTTCCTGGTTCACAGGTGGCACTTTCTCCCTGTGTCCTCAAACCCACTGAACATACCCTCCCCCATCACAGTAGAAACTGCCACTTGTTGAACTCGGATGGACACAACCTGGGGGTGGGGGGGCCTTCTATATCCCCTTTAATTCTCAAAGAGCCCATGGGTGTGACTGTTGTCTTGGGCTCTTTTGTGCTGCTATGACAGAATACCTGAGACTGGGTAATTTATAACGAACAGAAGTTTGTTGGCTCACAGTTCTGGAGGCTGGGAAGTCCAAGGTCCAGGCGCCAGCATCTGGCGAGGGCCCTCTTGCTGTGTCATCACACGGTGGAAGATGGAAGGTGGAAGGGCCGGAGCACTGGAGAGTGAGCCCCCTCCCAAGAGCCCTGTATGACGGCATTAATCCCTCCGTGGGAGCAGGGCCCCACCTTCCAGCACTGTCGCACTGGGATGTAAGTTTCCAAGCTGTGAATTCTGGAGGAAACATTCAAACCATAGCAACTGTGATGCCTGCTTTGCAGACCAGGAAATTGAGGCTGTCCTGCACGGGTGACTCAGCCAGTGGGTGGTGGAGCCAGACGTCTCATCTGGGCTGCAGTGCCCGGGTCCCCTGCCTGTGCCATTCTCAGGAGGGGCATGGCAGACTGAGACCTAAGCATAGGCCAGTCAGTACGCAACTGACATCCTCACCAGCCCCCATACCCTGGCAGGCTGTGCGGTGGCCGGGGTCCCTAACGACCCCAAACTGGATTTGAGTACTATGCATATGCTTTTGAGGTTTTTGGAGGAACTGTCTTTGAATCATCTTTGTGGAAATGGATGAAGCAGATGGCATTTCCCTCAAGGTTTCACACACACACAGTACACAGCAGGAACCCTCACTCTCAGGGCTGTGTGCGTCACTCCCGTGTTCATTTCTAGAAACATAAACTCATTGCATCCTGGTGATTCCTTTACTTACATTTTAAAATGGTGCCACCTCGTATCTTGAAAAATCATTTAAAGGCCACCTAAAGCCATTCCAATGATTTGAAAAATACGGAACAGAGACCTCCCATCGTGCTAGAAATATTTTCATTGTTGTTTATTTGATGTACTCACAATCCAAGGCTACCCATAAACCGGAGTCCTTTATTTGCTTAATGTCACACTTACTTTTCCATGTTCTACGTGGCTTTGATATTTATGACTTTTAATAACTGCTTATGCACCCTCATTTATGCAACCGTTACCTGACTGTCGGGCGTATAAACTGCCTCCATGTTTTGCTATTTTAAACAATGCAGTAGTGAACATCTTTCCAGCACAGGACTTTTTTCTTTCTTTCACCTTTTGGAGATAAATCCTCTTAGGTGGGAACCATTTAGTCAAAGTGTATGAACATGCGCAGGGGCTCTTAAGGCATTTTCAGGTTTGTTTTCTATGCAGGTTGTGTTATTTTACATCATCACAAACCACGTATGAGTGCATCAGCTTCACCTCACCCTGGGAAGCACTAAGTATTAGCATTTAAAAATATTTTATAACTTTTTTGTTTTTGTTTTTTGAGACAGAATCTCACTCTGTCACCTGGGCTAGAGCGCCGTGGCATCAGCCTAGCTCACAGCAACCTCAAACTCCTGGGCTCAAACGATCCTCCTGCCTCAGCCTCCCAGGTAGCTGGGACTACAGGCATGCACCACCATGCCCGGCTAATTTTTTCTATTTTTTAGTGGAGACGGGGTCTATACTCTTGCTCGGGCTGGCCTCGAACTCCTGAGCTCAAACGAACCACCTGCCTCGGCCTCCCAGAGTGAGTATTTTATAATTTAATATATGAAAAGTTTATCTCTTGCTGTCATTGCAATTTCTCCTTGTATCGCCTTGTGATTTTGAATATTCTTTTGTTTTGAGGATACTCACCATGCTGTTTCAGAAATGTGCATTCTGCCTTTTCAAGTAAATCATGAATTTGTGCA